>PVIY010012645.1:0-61340 GCA_004026745.1 Myrmecophaga tridactyla
CCTCCTCCTGCACTCCTCTCAGGCCAGGACCCTGACTCCCAGGAGGCTATGACCCAGAAATGGACATCAGCAGAAGAAAGGGGATTTGGGGTCCCACAGAGGGGGACAGCCAAGGGAAAGAGGCCAGCATGGGCACTGAGAACTGAGAGGGCAGGGAGAGCTGGGAGTCGTTCATCTTCTAACCGGCAGGCAGCTAACCAAGCCCTTTTGTCATGTCCTGGACAGTTCACCGCGTGGCACTGCAGCAGCGACCGCGGAGGCGGAAACGGGCCTTGTTACACTTGGGAAGGGAAAACCAACATGTTTCAAACTCTCACCAAACCAACCGCCGGATTATGACGGGAATAAATCACACAGTTTCAGCCATGACCCCGGCCCCAGGGAAAGAGATGGCCGGCAGGAGGGGCCGAGGCTGCCTTCTCTACTCCAGCCAGGCTGCCTGAATCTGTGAGCACAGCCAGAAACAGCCCTCCCTCCTGCATCTGGCAGCAGGTCTCCCTCCAGCCAAACTGAACCACCCACCTCCTTGCAGACCTCAGCTTTTCTGTCTCCCTTGGGAGTGAAGGGGAGGTGAGAGGGACAGATCCAGCAGGAGAGTCCCAGAGTCTCTGCAACGGGTCCAGTAGAGGCCTAGCTCCTGGGCCAGAAACTCAAAGGAGACCAGCAGAGGCACCTTCCCATAGCTGCAAGCTCTAAGCCACCAGCCCTCCAGCCTTCCTATAGGAAGTGGAACTTCCTTTAGATTAATACTCACCTACTTTGCTTCTTCCAGGCCTCTGCACTTGCTGTTCTCACTACTGGAAAGGATGCCCTTCCCTTGCTCCCAACCACCCACTCACCCTTCAGAACTCAGCTCAAGTGGCCCATCACTGAGAAATCTTCCACGCTTGTTCCCTCCCCTGTTCTCCAGATTTGTACAGCTCAGAGAAGAGGAGCTGTAGACCACTGGTTCTCAACTGAGGGTAATTTTGTCTCCCATGCGGCATTAGGCAACGTCCAGAGACATTCTGATTGCTACAGTGGGGGTAGCAGGGAAAGGATACTACTAGCATCTGGTGCGAAGAAACCAAGGATGCTGCTAGACATCCTACAATGCACAGGACAACGTCCCACAAAAAAGAATCATCCAGTCCAAAACGTCAAATAGTGCTGACATTGAGAAACCCTGATATAGATGAAGAAATCCTTCACTGACTCAGCCTAAGGCCTTACCTGGCCCCTGCCCCAGAGCTCAGCCCCTGTGAACACCTTGGGCCCCAGAAGCAAGAAGGTTCCCAGCCTGGCCAAACTCTTGTATTAGATGGTTCCTGGTGCTCAGGGTCTCTGAGCATCAATCCCTCTCCCCAGTCAGCACCACCTCCAGAAGGTGATCCCTAGAGCAAATTCCATCCCCACGCCTCCAGATACGCTATTAGCATGTGGCTTCCTGAGAGGAGAAAGGGCTCCACTTTTGGGAAACCTTTCAGAGGTGGGGTGAGACTGGGCCCCCAGGTCAGTGAGATCCATCATCTGAGGGTAAATAGGTGAAGGGACAGTGTTCACACATGGCCACCAGTTTGGTTCCTAGCAGAATCTCTATATGTGCTCACTTTCTCCCCATGCCTAGCCAGACCCATCTCCTCCACGGCCCTCTTCATTCAGCCATCTGTCCAGAATGGGTTACGGGCACCTGATACTACTAGGTCCTGTGTCTAGAGGACGGGTGAGGAACAAGACAAACATGGGCACTGCCTTCAAGGAGTTGAACAAGGAGTGGGCAGGTGAACAAGCCCTTGGCTCAGGAAGGCCAAACGGGAACTCATCCTCCCCAGTTCTGCTCCTCCTCCTCCAGGGTCCCCATCTCAGTGACAGCACCACCATCTACCTAGTCACCCAAGCCAGAGTCCTCCCCCGATCTTTCCTTTTCCTCATCCCACACATCCAACTGCTCAGTAAATTTGAATCTTCCCGTCTCTTCATTCCAACTACCTCTACCTTAGATCTCATCACATCCACCCTCTTCAATGGTCTTCCTGCCTCTGGCCATTCCCCTTCCAATCCCTCCTTCACACAAGCCAATGCCTTCTTTTAGTTTACAAAAATGCATATTTAATCATGCCCACCAAGTAAGCTGTATCTGCTGCTTTATTCCACAGTAGGCATTCGAATGATGGTTTATGAATGAATGAACGGATGGGTAAATGAATATATGAATATGCATGGACGTTGTTGCTCTGCTTAAGAATTGTCCATGGATCAGTAACACGCTCAGGAAAAAAGTGTGGAGTCTTTAGCCTGACATCTAAGGCCCATCCTGATCTTACTCCTACCTACCTCTTTAACCTCATTTCCTGTAACACTAGTTCACTCACTCAGCGCTTCTAGCCAAAAGAAAGGAGGGGAACATGGACCTCAAAGAGACCAGGAGGGATGTGCCCCTAGATCCTGTGGGCATCCTGCTCCTTCTGCAACAAACTACAGTTGGTGGGAACAGTCTCTTCTGCAGAAACATGATGAATGGAAAGGCTGAGAGATCCTGGTATAAGTCCCAGGCCACCACTTAGAAGCCTATTTTGCACCTATAGCAGCTGATGAGACATGTATCATTCCCCACCCACCCCCACCAACCACTCCTGCCAGAAATCTGGGCACTATCCTCAACACCTCCCCTCCTTCATGCCCCACATTCAATCCTTCACCACATCCCATCTACTCCACCTCCATAAATAGTTCTCATGTCCCTCCACCACTTCTCTCCACTTCCATCACCACCAGCCTGGTCCAGGCCTCCATGTCTCAGCCACACACACACAACGAATCCTGTTGTGCCTTTAGTTACTAACTTCCCATGACTCTCCTGCTCAAAATCCAAGCTGCTCAGTATGACCTGCAAGCCCCCTGAGCACCCCCGCCCCATTCCACAGCTTGGGGCATACTCACCAGGTCTTTGCTCACGCCTGTCACTCTTGTTGGACAATCAGCACTGGGGGCAGGGCACCAGGGCCGCTGCTCCTTTCTGGAGAGTGAGGAAAGGATGAGAAAACATTAAGAATTCCATCACAACAGAGTTGTACTGACACAGACAAGACATTTAAAATTTGCTGTTTATGCCAGGGGGAAAAAAGCAGGTTATGGAACTGTTCATGCAGGACCATCCACATTTGGTAAAACTTCACTCACTCATTCGTTTGACACCCCCCTGAGTACCTACAAGGTACCAGGCATGCTTCCAGGTACCAGGCAGACACAGACTAAGTCCCTGACCTTGGCGATAGACTCTATGCCCAAACATCTCAGCATGCCCGTCCAGGCCCAGCAGGGTCAGCCTGCTCACTCTGTTGCCCTACCTCCTCTCTCACCATCCGAAGGAACTTCCTCCTCTGATCCTCAAATGTGCCAGACATTTTCCAGCTGCCCAACCTTTGCTGTATGCTGCTGCCTGAAAGGGGGCTACCCACGTGCCCATCAAAAGCTTATCCTTTGGGTCTTGGAGCCAATGGCACTTTCTCAAGGAAGCCTTCCATGATGTTCCAGACCACACCATAGCAACCTGGACTTTTTCTTATGGCAGTGACCACAAATGCAATTATGCATTCATTTATACAACTACTGAGTCATGTCCCTACCCTCATTGTAAGCTCAGGAGGGGAGCAGCCGTGTTTGCCCAGCTCAGCTCCAAATCCCCAGCAGCCAGCAGAAAGCCTGGCACATAGTAGGTGCTCAGTCACCATATGCACTATGAACGGATGGATGAATAAATGAGTTCATAGAAAACAACCCAGCCACTTAGGATACATACTAGCATACATGTCTATCTTCAAAGAAGCTTCAGAAGTAGTATTTATTTTTGACTTTCTGCTTCTCTATAATTTTAAAAATGAAGGTGTGCCCCTGGAAGCCTCCTCCGCTGGCACACACACAGTGATACAACCCAGCCCCTTCCTTCTAGAATTATTGTGACGCGCCCCACCTCCCAGCGTGGGTGCCGTCCTGGGAGGGGGTAGGGGTCAGATATGCTCACATCATTTCATCACCATATCTTCACAGCTCAGCTACTTGGCACTGCTGGTGCCCACTCGACTGAGGATGCACCTCACAGTGGGTTTCTCCTCAGCCTGATGCCCCCACATGCATACGAGTCCCTGCCCCACACTGCTCTGCCACATTGGCTTGCCTAGAAGCCAGGAACGGTGACTGAGGAAAACACAGTGGTCATGGGTCAGGGAGTGACTTCACCAACTTGTGAAGGATCCTTGTCACCAACCCAAGGACCAGCTTCCCTCACCTAGGACTCATCCCCACTTGAGACTGATCCCCTCAGTCAACACAAGGGAAGACTTCACTGACTAAAGTTCTACCCCAGCTGACCCACGATGGGTCTTGCCAACCCAGGCCCATTCTCACTGACCCTGCAACTCACACCTTCTCCTGCCTCCACTGCCCTCCCTGCCCTCCCTTCCCACCCCCCACCCCCCAACCAACAACCCTGGGCCTCAGGACTGCCACATGCATCCCTCCCCCAGCCCATCAAATTTCTTCATAAAGTTCCCTTTGGCTGTTGCTCCCAGAAGAAGGGTTGCTGGGCAGGTCTGGCCAGATAAACCAGCTTCCTTGCCCCAAACTCAAAGGCCCATCTGCTGGTGATACTGCCGGGGGCGTCACAGTACCAGATGGGAGGCTATTGGCTCCACTGCTGCTCAGAGACCAAGGTAGGACTGAGTATGAGGCAGAGAATGGGGAGAGTCTCCCAAGCCATTCAGGTTTGGCCATGCCTGAGGCCATACTAGAAACACTGGGTCTTGAACCTGGAGACTGAGAAGGACCTAAATGAACAGGGGCCACATCTGGAAAGAGGCATGTGTCCAAAATGACCCTGAGGCGGAGTCCGAGAATAGACAAAAAAGGCACATGACTTTTCACTTGGAAAGACCCCGAGGCACAGAAAACAGTACTAGGGCAAGGTTCTAGAATGGCATGAAACGGCCCCTGGGACTTCACCAGTCCGGGGTCAAACTAGTCTAGATGGGCAAATGGAATCAACATTAGATTTGCCATTAGTGGTCCCCAGAACTGCTCTACACACACCAGGATGGAGTGCAGAACAATCAAGACCACCGTGTATGCCTCCAGAGCAATGCTGGCACTGAAATCCAAAAGACCAGCTACCAACGGACCCAAATTAGGGATCACACCAGTTGGCAACCTGAAAGGCCTCAGAAGGGGTGAGGCCAGCAGCCATGATAGAGAGCAGTCACAGAGACCCCCAGCTAGCCTCCGCAGCACCCTCCTGGGACCAGGAGCAAGTTGAAATCCTGAGGGGCACAGATATCAGCTGCCACTCTGGAGCAGTCACCAAGCTGCTCCTAATGCTGCAGCAGGAACAGCCCCAGAAGCAGCAGCTCAACCACTGCCAAGGAGCCCAAACAGAGTCCTCAGACCCAGGAATCAGGGACACAGAGAAGACAGGTGCATCCAGACCTCAGAAGCAGACGTTGGAGGAAAGATCTTCATTGGACTCTCAGGACAAGAAGGAGAGATAGGACCTGGAGCCCAGGCTGTGGCAAGGTGGAGGTAAGTGGGAAATTGAACACCCTGAAGTGGTCCCTTCTCAGAATCCTCTCCTAGGCACTCCCAGCATGTGTTCTCTTCCCCAGGGCTTCATCCTGTAGTCTCCTCATGCCAGCCTACCTGGAGGCCAAACACACCTGAGCAATACACACAGCCCCATTGATGAGGGCTGGGGTCTGGGGACCTCCCTTTGTTGAGCTCCTCCAACCTAAGGACAGCTCAGAATGGCAACAGCTGTAGTGAGTAGGTGCCTTGTTTTTAAAAGCAACCCCAGTTAATCCTTATGGGGGAGGTGGGGTTGCCCTCTCCTGTTGAGGATCATTACAACAACAACTGCTAGCATTTCTATAGATAATAGTGCTTGACAGATTCCAGGCCCTGTTCTAAACGCTTTATGCACATTAACTCCTTTAATACCCAGAACAACCCTGCGAGGCATGGAGTTTTATTATGCCCATCTGACAAATGAGGAAACTGATTCAGAGATGTTCAGTAACTTGCTCAAGGTCACAAAGCTAGAAAATGGCAGACCCAGGAGTTGAACCCTGACAGTGTGAACCAGAATTTGTGGGCTTCTCTTGGTATACACAGCTCTACACATACAACTCCCAGCCCTACTTTCCTAGCCCAGGGTTCTCTGCCAAGCTCCCGACCTTCACATTCAATCCTCACTTGGACAGTTATCAACTTACTGAACCTCAAAGGCAGCACATCCAACCCCTCAAATCTGGCTCTCCTCCCCAATTCCCTAGCTTAGGAAAGGCCCCACCAGTCACTCCCAGGAATGCGGACGTCTTCCTCACCTTTACTCTCACATTCCATAATTCATCCTGTCCTGACAAATGTGCCTCCTAAATGGCTTCATGCTATTAATCTATCCCAAACCACCTTCATCTCTCACCTGAATTACCTGTACCCTCCTTCTCACTGGGCTTCCCGTCTGCCTCCATCCATGTCCCAGAGCCAGAGAACCATCTTTCAGAAACATAAATCTGATCACACTCCATGCCCCCCTTGCCCAAGTCTGAAACCTCCAGCGTCTCCCCTCTGTGTTCTTAGGGCATTCAGGGTCTTCTGTGGTCTGCTATATTTTTTAATTCCCCCTAAAGGACAACACCCTTTCTTATACTGTTTTCTCTGCCTGGAGTGCCCTCTCTTCCTTCTTTAACTGGCAAACTACTCATCGCTCACACCCAGTTTGGATAGCCCCTCCTTGGCCTCTTCCCTGGGGCTCATCTCACCCTGACCTCTGAACTCTCCCCTGCCTTGTGTTGCATTCTCCCCATCCTTTTGACCTCAGCAGCCCCTAAGAGGTGAGCTGCCTCTTCTACACAGTAGTTGTTCCACAGGAAGCAAAACAGCTTGGCTGAAAGTGCCCAGCCTGGTGTCTGGCTCAGAGTCAGCAATCAATATGAGATTACTGAATTGCTCTGCGTTCCCAAGATGCAGTCTGCTCCCTCAGGGACCACGAGCCTCCTGGAGGGCAGTGCCCTGGCTGGGAACCTGGGTCAAGCACACAGCAGTGGCAGTCACATGGTAAGCAACTGCCACTGCTGACAAAGCACTGCCACATGGTCCCCTGTGGATTCTCACAACAGTCCTAGGACCTGGCCTGGCTTGGTTTAGCTGCCCATTTTACAGAATGTAAAACTGACATTCAGGGAAGGAGGGACCTCCTGGAGGTTTCAAGCTGCAAAGTGGAGCAGCTGCAGTGTGCGTCATGGCCTCTAACTCAGGAGGTCTGGATCCCACCTCCACCTGACTAAGAGCCCTGAAAAGAGACTCCCACATTAGAGCCAATGGGAGTGAGAGTGGGGGTACACAAATTACCAGGACCACTGCTTCGTTGCTTATCCACACAAATTCCAAAAGATATGTAGCCAGTTCACTCTGGCTGCAGTCCTCCCCACCCCCACCACCACCTCATGCCCAAAATTTGCTTCACCAGCACCCTAATCCACCTCAGAAGCCCACCTCATAGCTGGATAGAGGGGAGGTCAGTAGCTGCAGGAGGAGGGAGAGAAACAGGAAGAGAGGAACGAAGGAAGGAATTAGATTTTTTAAATTTCCTTGTTAAAGGAAACAAAAAGAGATGTAGAACAAGTGGAAAAGAAAACAAAACTGCAGAGCCATTTCAAATGATAAGGGGGAAATCGAACCAGCAAGAATGTGTAAGAAAATGTGTGCACACAAAAAAGTGCAAGACTGTGCACATACCTTCCCCAGGATGAGCACACATGTGCTGGGAGAGTGCAAGGCAGCATACAGAGTGGTACATGAGGTGTGCAAGCACAGTGGATTTCTGAGCACTGATACACCTGCTCCTTCTTGAAGCCCCAGGCTCATTCATAATCAGGAAGAAACAGGGATTTTCTTGCTCCCTGAAGCAAGAGTTAATAAGAAGCCAAACACAGAATGCCTTCAAATTTCCTGTCAGAAATGAGCCCATCAGATCCTTGATGCCTCGCAATTGAGGACCCCCTCCCTTGAGCCCCCACCCCCACCAGTGCACTGCCCTGAATTACTCATCCAGATCCCGAACCGGGTCAGCCTGGATCCCTGCCCTCCACTCTTCAGGAGCCAAAGTGGAGCCTTAATCATCAACACTCAGCAACCCACGGCCCAGGCCCTGCCTTGCTGCCCGGAAAGGGAATCCGGAGTCCCCTCCTGCTGGCAGCCTTCCTCCCATTTCAGGGCTCAGGCAGGTACACAACAATCCCCCCCCCAACCCGCTCCAACTCAGGGGCCCCGCACTGGAGGGGGGAGAGGAGTGGGGAGAAAGGCAGGCCCCTCCCCCACACAGGGGTGGAAGAGCCAGAGGGGCAGCATTCCTGAGAAATGGGGGAGGGGCCTAACCAAGGTGGGCTGCAGAGACAAGGGTCAGGGGGAGACTAGAGAAGCAAGCCAAGAAACCCGTGAGAGAGACATAACAGAGACAAGAGGCAAAGAGAGACCCGGGGAAGCAAAACGGTAGCACAGGAAGACCCAGAGAAAGAGACCCAGCGAGACCGCGGAAGGAGAACGGATAGACCTGGGGAGACCAAGCGGCGCACAGGGAGACCCGGGGAGAGGGAACAGAGCGGCCTGGGGAGACGAAGGCGGGGTGTGTGTGTGGGGGGGAGGGGGGTACAAGCAGACCCGGGAAGGAGAACGGAGAGATCCGGAGAGAGAACGTAGAGGCCCGGGGAGCACGGGGAGATCTGGGAAGGAGAACAGAGAGACCCGAGGAGAGAGAACACTGAGACCCGGGGTGAAAGAACGGGGAGACTCTGGGGTCGAAGAGGGGGTGAGACTGAGAGGCAGTGACAGAGACATTTAAGGACATAAGGATAGACAGAGACACAGAGGAAAACAGAGAAACCGAGAGAGGGGGAGAGACGTAGGCACAGCCATGGTGACGGGGCACACCGAGACCGGGCGGGACGCGGGGCAGCGACTGAGTGAACTTTCCCGAGCGGGTTCGAGTGGACACGTCATGTGATAGGTCACTCCAGGGCTTTCAGGGCATTGCACGGCGGTAGGGGTGGGGGTGGGTACCGTATCTCCTGCCCCTACCCAGCCGGCGCACACCACTGAGAGGGACAGGGGGTGGGAGTTCTAAACTCGCGCCGGGCGCACCCCGGGACCGCACGTGCGCCGGAGCAGCAAACGAGACCAGGGCGCGTCGGCTGCGGATCCCCCGCCGGCTGGGAGGGGGCGCCTGTGCGGCGGGGGCGGGGGCGGGGGCGCGGCCTGGACCCGCCCGGAGCTGGGGGTGGTTGGAGGTTGAAGGCCGCTCCCCGAGCGCGTCCTCACTGGTGGGAGGGGGGCGGGAGGGAATGAAGCGGGACCGACGTGGGGAAGCAAAAAATGCAAAAGGGAAACTTTGCACCGGGGGGAGGGCGACGCAGGCTGCGGCTCAGGTGCGGCGGGGAGGTAAGGAGAAGGCGGTGAGGGGCGGCGAGGAGCTAGCTAGCCGGCGGCAGCGGGGAGGGGTTGAGGGGGAGAGTCTGCCGCGGGGAGGAGCCGCCAGGCTGGGGGTGGGGGGGCTTAGCAGAGGCTGCAGGCGCGGCAGGTGGGGGCGCGGCCCGGCCTAAGCGGCGCCCCCAGGCCCACCGGGACCGCCCCCAGCACCGCTTAGTGGACGCAGGGGAAGGGCGGGGGAGTGGGGAAAGAACGGACGCGAGGGGACTCCGGAGGGGGAACCGAGGGTCACTCACCGCTTATCCAGGGGCCGTGGGTCCGCATGTCCCCCCCCCCAAGGGCGCTGGGGCCCCTGCTTCCTCTCCTCTGCCGCCGCCGCCACCTAGTCCCGCTCCCGCCACCGCCACGCGAGCTGGAGCTGGAGCCCGAACCCAAGCTGGAGCTGAAGCCGCCGCCTCTGCCGCCGCCGCCACCGCTCCAGCCGCTCCCGCGCCAGCTCCAGCTGCGCGCTCGCGCTCGCGCTCGCGCCCGCGCCCCTGCCCCTGCCGTGCGCGCCCCCGGCGCCGCCCCTCCCCTCGTGCACTCTCGCTAGTAAAGCCGCCGAGCCCTGTAGGCCCAGCGAGGCCACAACCAAACACCCGGTCTAGATCGACCGGAACCCCAATATTGAGCCTCAACCCTAGTAATGATCATGAACCCGCCCAAACCCTAATACTAAATCCAGATCATTTTAACGTGACTCTGATACTATTCTCGGACCCTATTTCCTCACCATACAGATTTGGACCTGATACCGAGTCCAGATAGATCCCTAAAACCAAGATAGAGTCCAAACTCTTAAATCTGCCCGGAAATTGGCACAAATAGTAATTTTGATCTGAACACCTACATATACCTGTTCTCCAAATACCATTTCTGACTCTAAATCCTTTTACCACCTCTACCTACCCTAAGCTTGATAGTGACACTAGCACCAATCCTGTCCCTTAAAAGGACCCCAGTTCCAATGTTGAGTCCTAGTCCCTATATGAACCCTGAAGTCCAGTATGGACCCCTGTACAGTCTCTTCTGAACCCCAAGCCTTACATAAAACTACGATACTGTACTCCCATTCACAGGCCCAAACCAACACACTTTCTGAATTGGGGTTCCCAAATCCAGAATGGGGATTTGGTCACCAAAAAAGCACCCCAATATGATATTGACCTCAAATCCCACCCATCTTTGGGACCATTTAGGATCTTAACTTGACCCCACGCAAACAATCTTGGAACTTAAGGGTTGTGAGATGGACTCCATGAATTCCACACAAACCCCATTTTCCCCCATACTCCACTTCTCTGACCTGGTATCAAACACAACCTAAGGCCGGCCAATACTCCAGTATTTATACCAGTTCTAACCATTAATCTTACATTGGCCCCTGAATTCAAAATTTGGAAATGTCCCTCAAACCTGATAGAAACTTCAGTATTGAATTTCTGACTCCTCATGCCAAATCTAAATGCTAAACCAATAACCTACTTGAAGATTTGTTCCAAGACAATGTTCATAGGAACTTGGTGAAAGCCAGGCCTTGGTCCCAAAGCCCCAAGACTCACCCTCCCAGTCCGTGGCTACCACCACGGAAGGACCAACCCAAACCACACCAGCCCTCTTCTACCAGCCCCACTCTACCCTGGTTCTGCTCCACTGAAGATGGAGAACTACCCTTACTGCCCTGAGTTGGGGGTACCCCTGTGGGATTTCTGGTCTTCTGCAGTTCTCCCTGCTACCCTTTTGAGTTTGGAGGCAGGTGAGAAATAAAAAAGATTTGGGGATTGTTGAGATATCTGGATTCAGGAATCACAGTGGTGATGTAGGGCAGTGGTCACGGTGTCGACTAAGGGATCTGGACTCAGGCGTCAAGTGTCTAATTACTAATTTGCTGCCTGTTTTTGACCTGGACTTAGATTCAGAAACAGTGCACGTGCTCCCCCTGGTGTATGAGAAGGGGATGGGACCGGCTCCAGGATTCTGGGTGAATAATTAGGTCTGGATGACGAACAAATCAAAAATGACTATTCTCAGTCAGTGGTTTTAAACCCACTGGTAATTTTGGTGTACTGTGGGGGAGGTATGGTAGCTTTTATGCTGCTTTAAATATTTTTGCTTGCTTTTCAGTGTTTTGGGGGTTTAGTGTGCAGTTCTTTTAGTTGTCTTCTTCCAAATTCTGCTTTTCAGCCAATTGTGACTGCTCATTGTGAAAACAGTCCTTGCCCTTGGCTTTGATGACCCACACTGTCTTTTGCTGGTCACGCTTTCTCAGTTTCCTTTACCGTTTCCTCTTTTGCTTGTCCCATAAACATCAGTCCTTCCAGTGCTCTGTCCTAGGTCTTCCCTTTTCCCATTCTACTCCTGCTCTGGACCATTTCATCAACTACCAACCACATCTTGATGACTTTCAAATCTTGATCTCCAGCCTGGGCCTCTCTTCTGAGCTATATAATTAAGAACCTCCTCCTTACCTCTCCGTGAATATCCCTCAGGCAAACTGAATTCACTCTCTCTCCCATCCTAGTTTTCTCTCCTTTGCTATTCCCTGTCTCAGGCAGTGGTGCCTTCACTCTGTCACTGGGCCAGAAATGTACAGAACATCTCTCCTGTACCCACCCCCCCATCCATTCAATCACCAAGCCTGAAAACCTGGAAAACTAGCAAGAGACAAGAGACCATATGGCTCCATGAAAGAGAGGAAGGAGGGTTAAAAGGGAAAGGAAGAAGAGAGATAGTACAACCCTGAGGGGCAGAAAGTTTCTGACTTTTGGGTTTCAGTCCACAAGAAACCCAGTTGGTCATAAAATCTCTTTCATGTAGTCATAAAATGATCCCTTAAGATTTGCCCTAATTTGAGGAGGTTTTGATGGAACCAACCTTACCTGTTAAGAATCATCACTTCCTCCAGGAAGTCATCTGAACTCCTGGGCTGGGTAAGGGGTTTGCCCATCACAGCTCTGAGCACTGGCTGTCACCACTGTCTGTCTCCCCTACTCCACAGATTATGGCAGAAGGGGTAGGTCTGTCATGCTTACTGCCATGTCTCAGTGTCTAGCACTGTGCCTGACACACAGTAGGTGCTCAGTACATATTTGTTAAAGGAATGGAAGGTAGATATTCCACTCCAATGGTCAAGAAACCATCAGCCATAAATATCCAGGTGAGGAAAAAGTTCCCTGGTCAAGCCTTAGAGCTTGTCCAGAATGGGTCTTCTGTAGGACTGGCATGGGCTAGAAGAGGACCTCATGGTATTTGGTGCCTGGTATATCTACCAGCTTGGGCTTCAGTAGGTCTGAAATTCTGGCAACCTCCTTCTCTCTGCCAAGCACCACCTGTCCTACTGAACATGATATTAGAGTCCTATATCAGTGAACATTCTTGCTTAGAGTCCTACAGGGACATGGAGGGTCTCAGAATCTCAACCTATTGGTATCTACCCCCAGTTCACCCACCTTTCAATGCCACACAGGCAAGGTGTTTTCCCAGACAGAGCACAAGAATGCCTGTGAGCAGCCTGTCCAGACCCCAAGCTCCAGTTCTTCAGATTCAGCATGCCCAAAGCCTAGAACTGGACACAAAGCAGAGGAGATGAAGCCAGAGGCCTGGTTCCCCCTGGCTACATGGGCAAGTACCTCAGGTTCAGAGCCTAGGGGAGCATGGCAGCTGAGGAAGGAGAGGAGCCAAGGCCCTGTCCAGATTGCCAGGCTTTGAGCAGGCTTTGGGACTGACCTGCCGCCCTGCTCCTGGGCCGATGGGGAGGGATGTCCTTATGCTCATCTGTGAAGGTCGAGTGGCATCACGTGGTAGCTCTGTGTCTGCTGTGCTCCAGCCCCAGGGTGCAGGGTGAGGGGAGAGCCAGATGTCAGCTCCCACTCAGTGTTCACCCTTTGTACAGGTCCTGGGCCCACTGGACATGCTCCTTAAACTTATGATGTAAATATGAATGCATCTTTTAATTGGTCTAAATCAAATTAAATTCAGCTTGAGTCCTTGTTCACCAGATTAGTAAGAATTCCATACCACTCTTGACTTACCACCATCTCCTGTCAAACCAACATGAACTCCAGGGTTTGCACCACCCCAGAGGTCGTGGATTTGTGCTCCACAGACAGAGTTGAGCACTGCAGGGAAAGACTGAAGTCTTTTTCAGGCCACTGCTGCTGTTGCAGATATCTCCTGCCACTGCTAGGAGGCTCCCACCGTTTTTCTCCACTTTATGTACAACCTCATTTCCCCAGCTCCTAGCCCAAGCCAACTTGGTCCTTGGGAGAAGGACACTCTCCACTGTCCCAGGCTCTTGTATGGGGGCGTTGTCCCTAAATGACCAGGACACAGCCTTGGCACTTTCAGTCCCACACACAGCCCCTTTCCTGGGGGGCCATGTTATGGCAGGATTGGGAATGCATACTTGTCTTAACCCCTTTCATCCATGCTAGAGAACTATGCCACCAAGTCACATTTTTGCTCACCCTCTTAGCCCATTAGAAAGAGCTCAGATGTCAAAATGACCAGTCTACCTTCTCAGGTGGGGATGAAAGAAGAACCAGGCCTTGGAACACAAAAGCCTGGCTAATGCCTTTCATTCCTTCCTGATGACTCAATATCAGGGGGAAAATGAGACATGAGTTAGTTTTTTGATAGAACATTCTGCTCATGACCTCACTTCCGGCATTTCTGAGAAAACAGAAGCCATCAGAGGAGGATTCCCTCACTTCCCTGCTACCAAATCCACAGACCCACCCACATGTATTCCTTCCTTTCTGTGTCCCTCCTAGGACCAAGGAGTACATGCCGCACTATCTAGGGAGAGCTGACCCCCACCTGTGCTCAGGATATCACTCCTGGTTTGGCTCCCCCAGGACTTTGTATCTCCCTCACCTTCACCCTGTCCACCATGTCCTTTACTGTATCATAGCCAAATGCAACTCTTTCCCATCCTAAAAATGTTCCCTCCCTTGACCCCTAACCTATCCTCTAGGGTGGGAGAAACTTGAGCAGCTCTCTACTCTCCTTCACAGCAAAACTAAAAGCTCTTTATCCACAATGCCTCTACTTTTCTGTCTCCTGCTCATGCCTCAGCCCACCTCAGTCCAGCATTCAGGACCAGCCACTCCACTGAAACTGCTCTTGACATAATTACTGCTCACCTGCATTTTGCCAAATCTAATGGCCATGCCTCTGTTCTCAGCTTACTGGACTTCTCAGTGGCCCTTGCCACTTCTTTAGCTAAACCAGGCTGATGGCAAGTATCTGTGCAGACAGACCAGCTCCTCGACCTCCTCCTTACCGGTGACCATCTCCCATAGGCTACCGAGCCACTCATTCTTGCCATTACATACTGGGTCATGTCCTCACCCCAAAACACAAGTGCTTTGCTGCCACCTTGCTCCTGCTGCCTTGGGATGATGGTTCTGTCTCTTCAGACCTCTTTGTTGTTGGACCCTTTCTGTTCTCCTAATTTACCAGCTCCTTCCTTTCGTCACTTTTCTCCTTGTCCAACTTAGATACCAAAACTCAACATTTTAATAACATTTATCAATACCCCAAACCCCTTTGCTTCTCTGCCTTCTCATCATCTGTCTGGCAAAACCCCACCCCTGGATGGACCCTTCTATATGCCTTCTCCATGCCCAGGTTCCAGCAGCCAAGTGACTCTACAGATCAGATCGATGTTCCCATAAACCATGGCCACTGAGTGCATATGGACCCTCAACACATTCCACCAAGCAGTTTGGAATCCCACTCTGAAATGGCTATTTCTAACCTTCTCCATTCTCCTTAGCCACCAACCAGCCCATTTCCCCCTCACTGTCAGATGTCATCTTGCCTCCTCCTTTACAGAGAGGATTAAAACCAACAGATAAGAGCTCCCCCAGCTTCCTGCGAGCACATTCCCACATCGCCCTACATCTGCTCCCTAACCCCTCTTTTCCTCTCTCCTGTTGCATTAGACAGCGTACTCCTCCTGTCTCTGGTCAATGCTTTTGCCAAGCCTTGATTCCCAACCTGCTTCTTAGGAACCTCACTCTATCCATTACCCCCTCCCTCTCTTGAACACTCAGTCCCACTCTCTCAACATGATCCTTCCCATAGACATGCTCCCTGAAATCTCAATTCCAACTGCTTGTCCCCTGCCATCATCTGTCTTTCTCCTCCCTTTCTCCATCAGCTTTCTTAAAAGGATATTCTCTTCCCCATTACATCATTCCTATCCACTCAACATTCAGTTAAATCTAGCTTTCACTCCCAAAACTCCCCTGAAACATGATGTTTGAGATATGATCTCCATGCTCAAAATTTGATGGTCAGTTTTTCAGTATTCTTCTTATTAGACCTCTTGATTATTGTATTATTGCAACACTATCTTCTTTGCTTCCTTGATATCATATTCTCCTGGTTTATCTCCTAACTTCTTGGTCTCCTTCTCAGTCCCCTTTGCAGGGGTCTCTTCTTCTACTCAGACATTAAATATTCATGTTCCTTAAAACCCTATGTTAGGCTTTTTGTTTTTTTCCTTTCCATTGTGGACTCTGTCCCTGCTCAGCTCATCCATGCTTATAGTTTCAATTACCATCCATCTGTTGATGATTCACACCTTTATGTCTCCAACCTGGAGAGCCTCCTATCCAAGCTCCAGACCAACAGGAACCTAGCCAACTGCTTAGTCAACATCTTAACCTCTAGGTCTCAAAACATGCCCAAGGACGTGGCATCCAGGAGTGAAAGTCTCCCTGACAACATGGGAGATCAACAATTCCATCCTGACCAAAAAGGGTAAAAGAAGTGTAACTAATAAAGTATCAGTGGCAGAGAGAGTTCAAATAGAGTCGAGAGGCTATTCTGGAGGTTGCTTTTAAGAACACTTCAGTTAGACTTTGCTATCTATCATAACCTGCCAAACCCCAGCCAGGATCATCCCAGCCAATCCTAAAGAACACCTAGGGCAATACATAAGATTCCACAAGGGTTCCATGCACTAGAGTAACTTTCCAGAAGCCTACAACCTCCAGATGGGTCCCTGGTCCAGCTAAGTCCTGAAACCTAGCCCAGCCTCTCCAGAACATCAGATAGTTCCACTCCCTATCCTATATTAGTGAAAGACCCTTCCAATATGAAAAATTTAGAATGGCCATAGACCAAACACTCCTAAAGAGAGGGATGGAAAGATCAACGGTGGTGGTGTAGTTATACAGTGAAGATAGGATTTACCAAATAAATATGAATACCGAATCATTAAATTGATATCTCTTTTAGTCTCCATTATCTTAGAGCAGTTAGAAGTAAAAACCTGAAATTGTGAAATTGTAACCCATGCCAAACTCTGAAATATGTTCTACAACTAACTGTGGTGCTGTGCTTGGAAATCTATTGTTTTTTTTTTTTTGTATATATGTTATTTTACACAATAAAAGAAGGAAAAAAGTCGGTTGTGATTATAAAAAAATATTTAAGCCTTCTAGCCTCCTATCTTCTGGAGCAGCTAGAAGGAAAAAAAATCTGAAAGGATCATATGGTAGCCCATGACAAACTCAGGGATTTTGTTTGTCCTGTGACTACTGAAGAGTGCTTTGAAAACTATTGCTTTTTTATTTCTTTGCTTTGTATATGTGTTATACTATACAATAAAAAAGTAAAAAAAACACAAAAGAAAATAAACATGCCCAAGACCTAACTCGTGATCTTTATTCCCCACATCTTCCCATGTTTTCTATCTCAGTGAATGGCACATCTGTCCATGCAGTAGGCAAGCCAGAGTCCTAGAACCATCACCAGATCTGCCAGTTTTACCTCCAAAGTATCTTTACAATTGCCCCCTTCTCTTCATCTCCACTGATATCTCACTGGTCTAAGCCTCTTAACTGGAGGCCTGTGGTGGCTTCTAACCAGTCTTGTTGCATCTGCTCATCCCTTCTCCAATATTGTCTCTATGCTGCAGCTGCAGATGGGGTTGTCACTCCATGATTAAAACCTTCTGATGACTTCTCATTGCTCCTGGAACAAAGGGGCAGATCCTTCACAGGCACTAAATACTCTTCCCTTGCCTACCTCCCGGACTCATTCAGCATTATGCTTTCTCCTGCTCAGTACCCTTCAGCTGCACTGGCTTCCTTTTAATTCTTCAAACACACCATTCCCCATCCTCCCCGACTAGGCCTTTGCACATTCTTTTTAGAAGGTTTTCCTATCTGCCCCCCTCCTTTACCTTTTAGCTCCCACTCATTCTTCACTTTTGGTTTAAGCATCACTTCCTTAGAACACCCTTCCCTGATCATCTAGATTTGTTAGACGCTCCTATGAAGTCCTGTTTCTTTCAGCCAGAACATTCCTTTCTATTTGTAATTATACATTTAATTGATTAATATCTGTCTTCCAACATCATTCATTCAACAAATATTTGTTAAATTCATATACGGGGTCCAGAATGATGCCCAGTAAATGGCAGCTGTTATCATCCTTAATATCTGGAGGCCAAGTAAAGGCACAGGAGCCCATCAATGAGACAAAAGAAGAGATGACCAATAAGGTAGGATGAAAAACAGGAGAGAATTATTCTTTTACTTACATAGTTGTGTTTGGCCCTCCCTCAGACTTCTGTCTTTAACTCTTTTTGTTGCATATGGAACTCTTCTCCCAGATATTTGCATGACTGGCTGTTTCTCATTTTTCATGTCTGTCTTAGGTCAAGTTTTCCCAAAGAAGATCCTGAAATAGGGATTCATGTGAAAATGATTTGTCAAGAGGGGGCTCCCAGGGGAAACTGAGAAGAGGATAGGGGAAGCAGAATAGGGCCAGAGAGGAAGCCAAGCAAGGGTGTGATTTAGGCAGAGTCCACCAGAGGGTAGCTTCAGCCCAATCCCACCCACGAGGGAGTCTGGGACTCAGGTGTGTATGAATTATGCCTCAGGGTTGTCTTCCCCTCACCCCCACCCCAGGCAAGGGAGTTGGGGCTTTCCTTCTTAACCTGTTAATTTCTTTTAATGGTCCCCACTGGGGGTGGGGGGTGGGAGGGGGGAGTGAACGGATGATGAGTAAACTCCCAGGATTTTCTGACTTGTATGTGTAAAAATTGGATTCCAGTAGGTCAGGGGCCATTATCAAAAAAAGAAAAAAAAACAAGCCACAGGTGCCAGCTGCTGGAAGTGAAAGCAGACTGACAATAGTGGGGGGATGCCCCCTCACCCTGTCACCCTCTTACCAAAAATGGTGAAAAGGAATTTGAGGGGTCTCCTGTGTCTCTGCTGAAGCATCAGCCTCTCGGAGAAGCCCTTGCTAACCACTCTATCTAAAAGAAACCTCCATAACTCTGTAATCACACCCTCTTTATTTCCTTCATATAATTTATCAAAATCTGTAATTATTTTTATTGCATTTTTGTTTTCTTGATTAATAAACTGTTTCTCCTGCTAGACTATAAGGTCCATGACGGCTTGCTCTCTACCATATCTTCAGCGCTAGCACAGTACTTGGCACATAGTAGCTACTCAATGGATCTCTTTTGAGTGAATGAATTAGTGATTAGGGTATGCACAGCACCCCTAGGTCACGAGCAAGATAACTCCAGATATACGAATAAGAGACTAGCCATGCCCATTCAGCCAGACTGCCGCCCACAACTGGGTTTCTTATATAGTTGTACTCATGAAGGGAGCCCAGAGCCAGCTCTGCTCCGAGATAGCAAACATCATTCTGAGGTTGTATCTCCCTGGGACCCCAGCCCAGTATGGAAAGTGGGGTGAGGTCGATGAGGGTAGTGGGGTTCCAGGAAATGTGGGCAGTGGGATTTGAAAGTGAAGTGGAGACTCCTGGCCAGAGGCTTAGGTCTGCATAGGTGCATATCATGGATACTTCCAGGAATCTAACATACCACAAACACCACCTAATATCTTGGGCCAAATTAACTTAAGTTTGACAGACCAGGCTGTTGGGAGACTGCCTGGCATTTGGAAACATAACAGACCTAGGCCTGAATTACACCTATGGCACTTATTAGCCATGAGATCTTGGACAGATTACTTCTCCTCTCTAAGCCTCAGTTTCCTCTTATATAAAAAGGGGGAGAATACCTCCTCTGCAGTGTTATATAAGAGTTATATGGAGCAGGCCACGGTGGCTCAGTGGCAGAGTTCTCGCCTGCCATGCTGGAGACCCAAGTTCAATATCTGGGGCCTGCCCATGTTAAAAAAAAAAGTTATATGGAATTACATTTCTAAAGAGCTTCACCAGAGCCTGGCACATCTTAGGTTTATTTTTTTAGACTTTTAGTTTTGGAATAATTTCTTACAGGAAAGTTGCAAAAATTAATAGAACAATACATAGAACCCCCTACTCAAATAACCAGATTTACCAACTTTTAACAACTTACTACCTTTGCTATATCATTCTATCTATTTATCTGTCTATCTGATCATCTGTTTCCTTAACATTTGGAAATACATCATGCTCCTTAAGTAATTCCATGTGTATTTCCTTAGAACAACGATATTTGCTTATGTAACCACAGTAAGTGCAGTCATCAAGTTCAAGAAAATCAACATCAATACAGTCTATAGTCCAAGTTTTTCAATTGTCCCAAGTAATGTCCTCTTGGGCATTTTCTCTCCATTATTAGATCCAGTTCAGGATCAGGTATTACATTTAATTGCCATTGTCTCTTTAGTATCTTCTTTTTTTTTCCCCCTTAAATCGTGATAACATATGTTAAACAGAATTTTTCATCTCACCCATTCCCAAACATGCAATTCTGAGGCATTAATCAAATTCACAATGTTGTGCTAACATCACCACCATCCATTACCAATACACTTCTCTCACCTCAGATGGAAACCTTGCCTCATTTCCCCTGCCCACTGCTCCCTGGTAACTTGTCCTCTACTTTCTATCTTTATGAATTGTATATCCCAGTTATTTCATATAAGTGGAATTATGCCATATTTGTCCTTTTGTTTCAGACTTATTTCACTCAACATGTCTCCAAGGTTAATCTAGGTTGCAGCATGCCTCAGAACTTCATTCCTCTTTACAGTTGAATAATAATATTCCATTGGATGTTGATATGGATTGAATTGTGTGCTCTAGTTCGCACATATGATTGGTCTTGCACTGCATTCTTGTGAGTGTGGGCTGTTATAAATAAGATCTCTTCAGAGGTTACTTCAGTTAAAGTGTGGCCTTAGGTTGGATTAGTTGGGTCCTTTATAAGCAGAATGAAAGTGAGAGAGAGAAACCATAGGGAGCGGGCAGAAGCCAGAAGTCAACAGAACCTGGAGGAGAGAGGAGAAGGCACCACTGTGTGCACTGCCATGTTATGGAAAAGCCAAGGAACCTCAACGATTACCAGCCAGCCTGAAGATACCAACCCTGGGAAAAAGCAAGTCTTTTAGCCTCTGAAACCATGAGTCAGTAAGTTCCTGTTGTCAAGCCACCACTTTGTACAGTATTTGTTTTAGCAGCCAGGGAATGAAAGCATATATATATATGTTTATATACACTACAGTTTATTTATCCATTCTTCTGTTGATGGACGCTCGTGTTGTTTCCACCTTTTAGTTATTGCGAATAATGCTGCTATGAACACTGGTGTACAAATATCTGTCCGAGGCCCTGCTTTCAATTCTTTTGGGTATAGACCTAGAGGTGGCATTGCTGGATCATGTGGTAATTCTATGTTTATCTTTCTGAAGAACTGCCAAACTGTTTTCCACAGTGGCTGCGCCATTTTACTTTCCACCAACAGTGTACCGCATTGTTCCTATTTCTCTGCACATCATAGGTTCTTGAAAAAAGAAACTATTTGATGATTATTAGGATTAACATAATCAAGCCTATAACAGCACCAGTTTGGAGAATCATTTAAAAGTGAATCCTCTGGCCTCATATCCCTGTAATCCTCAACTACTGTCTAATAAGAGCCCATTGTATCACTCACCCTCTCCTTTAAACTCAGCCTTCTTGCTGTACTTCCATTGCCCTGATCTAACTTCTCACTGCTCCTTCCCCAACCTTCTCACATAGCCTTCCCCAATCCCTCAGCCCCTTCAGAGGACCTCTCTTTATTTCCTGCCTGAGGACACAGCACCCATCTCAGCACAACCACAGAGTTGGGAGGTAGGGGTGGTGCCTTCCTCACTCTCAAAAACTACACCTGAGTCATTGTTCCTCTAACCTTCTAGAAAAATCTCTGCTCATTTAAAGCTCATGCCATCAGGCTCTTGCAATTTATTCATTCAATCAAGTTTATTGAATGCTTTTTCCTCTCTCTCTATCATCTTTCTTTCAGTAAGGATTTAGGCGTCTTATTTAAAAAACATGTGTTATAAGATGCCTGGTACATAAGTAGGACTCTATAAATATTTGTGAATAAATGAATACATTTAAAACATCACATAGAGGTTCACTTCTCCCCAATCCCCCTACTGAGAGGTTTTCATCTAACATAAGCAGGGGAAGAGAAGGTTCAGTCTTAAATCTCTCCTAAGTCGTTCAATTGAACTGGTCCACCATTTAAAATATTCTTCTAAGATCCCTGTGGATCATGTCTCATTACAGAGCTGTTCACCACCTGGAGCTTAGGGTGCAGCTGCCTGGAAAGATGCTGCTCCCTCCCATGGGCCCCCTGGAAGAGGTCAGAGGTGGAGCAGGCTCCTGCCTGCCTCATCACAATGCCCTTTTACTCTCCCTAAGACCATCGTGTGATGCTGGATTGCCATATGTGACTTGCTTTAATGAAAGGTAGGGCAACTTAAAAAAGAAGAATTACAATGCAAGAAGAAAATATTATAGCTGGATAATAACTAGGATTTTCCTATACATAAAAGAGAAAGTAACTCAAAAAAAAATTGTAATTTCACTCTCCTGTCCTCCATTTTACACCCTCTCTCTGGACTGCATCCCTGATTGAATCCCCCCATGCACCCCTGCTTTCAGAAAATTCCCTCCTTGCTCAAGGTGGGATTTAACTTCCTGGATCATTTGCTGTTATGGGTTGAATTGTGTCCCCTAAAAAGGCATTTCAAATCTTTTTGACCTTATTTGGAAATAGCGTGGTGACGGAATTTGTTTAGTTAAAAGGAGTCCAATAGGAATGTTTGCGTTTGTTAGGTGTTTTTTGGTATTTAAAAAAATAAAATTAAAAAATTAAAAAAAAATGAGTCCAAACTGGATTAAGATGGGGCCTAATGAATAGGGCTGGTATCCTTAAAAGCAGAGGGAAGTGTAGACACACATAGAGAGAGAAAACAGCTGTGTGAAGACAGAGGCAGAGATTAGAGTTATGCTGCCGCAAGTCAAGTCGAGGAATGTGAGGGATTGCTGGCCATGGCCAGGAGCCAGGAGAGAAGCATGGAACAGATTCTTCTCTAGAGCCTTCAGTGGGAGCATGGTCCTGCCGACACCTCGATTTTAGACTTCTCGCCTCCAGAAATGTGTGATGATAAATTTTTGTTGTTTTGAGCAACCTGGCTTGTAGTATTTTGTCAAAGCATCCATGGGGAACTAATACACTTCCCTTTCCTTAGTCAGCCCCCAAGTTGAATTATGCTTCTGGTCACATGTCTTTAGATTTCCTCAAATTGGTCAGTAATGCTTGACTTAGCATGGCCCCCATCCCCACCCCTCCCCGCACAAAAGGTCCTTCTTGTAGAGAAAGCTGTCCCATCCTTCAAGGTGGGTGAAAGCTCTCTAAGTAGGGCTTTCTTCTCGATATTCAATATTCCTACTGGCTTCTTTAAACATGGAACCTACTAAATAAAGCACATGTACACCCTTATCCCAGAGACAGACATTACTTCTTAGGTCTCTAGTACATTTTAAAACGATTTTGAGGGCGGTGTAATGGTGGCTCAGTGGCAGAATTCTTGTCTGCCATGCTGGAGACCCCAGGTTCGATTCCCAGAGCCTGCCCATGCCAAAAAATAGAAAATAAAAATAAAAAATTGAGATGTGAAATAATTCCTTACCTGCCTCATAATTAGCAGTGTGTCATCCCCTTTCCCTGGGAATCAGTAAATCCGATTATTGTGGCAAGAATAATTGTCTGCTCCTCTCCTGATCCCTTCTGGGGTTGCTTCGAATAAGAACATGGACATAGTTCTTTTAACAACTTCTCCCTGATTTTCATGAGAGAGGTTTTAACAGTTTGACTTTAGGAAGCCTCAATTACATTCTTGCTAAGAGCTAATTTCAAATCGGGGAAAGAAAGGGGATGACCTATTCTCCCAGTTAAATAAAATCAGAGATAAGTGTATGAAGAAAACCGAAAATAAAAGAAAACAAGGACAGAAATAAAGACAGTGTAATCCTGGCATGAGGATAGACGTACAAATCAATGGAACAGATTTGAGAGTCCAGAAATAAACCCTTACATTTATGGTCAATTGATTTTTGGCAAAGGTGCCAAGGAATTCAATATGCAGAGGATAGTCCTTTCAGCAAATGGGTCTAGGAAATTGGATATCACATGCAAAAGATGAATTTATACTCATCTCAAACCATGCACAAAAATTGACTCAAAATTGGTCGCATACCTAATATCAATTAAAACAATAAAATTCTTAGAAAAAAATAGGAGTAAACCTTTATGATTTGGGGTTAGGTAAAAAGTTCTTAGTTATGACCCTAAAAGCACAAGTAATAAATGAAAAAGAAAAATTGGACTTTATAAAAATTGAAAATTTTTCAGTTCAAAAGACACCATTAAGAAAGTGAAAATACAAGCCATCAACTGAGAGAAAATATTTGCAAATCATATATCTGACAAAAAGACTTGTATCTAGAATATATACAAAATCTTATAACCCAATAGTAATAGGAAAACTAACCCAATTAAAAAGTGATCAAAAGATTTGAATAGGGTGGGCCACAGTGGCTCAGCAGGCAGAGTTTTCACCTGCCATGCCAGAGACCCGGGTTCGATTCCCGGTGCCTGCCCAAGTCAAAAAAAAAAAAATTGAATACACATTTGACCAAAGTAAAACATGTGAAGGATCGGTAAGTACAGGAAAAGATGCTGAACATTTTTAGTCATTGGGGAAATTGAAGCTGCAATGAGATCCTGCTACAACCCAGTAGAATGGCTGTAATACAAAAGATAGTGTGGATGAGGATGGGGGAAAACTGAAACCTTTGTATGTTGCTTGAGGGAATGTGAAATGGTGAGCCACTTTGGAAAGCAGTTAAGCAGCTTCTTAGCATAAATTTACCATGTTACCTAGTACTTTCACTTCTAGATAGGTGCCCAAGAGAAATGAAAACATATGTCTACAGAAGAATGTGTATGTGAATATTCATAGCAGCAGCATTCATAATAACCACAAAGCGGGAAAAAACCCAAATGTCTATCAACTGTGAATGGATAAATAAAATTAGTATACCATACAGTAGAATGCTATTAGGCAATAAAACAGAACAATGTAATGACAGATGCTATCAACAAACCTTTAAAAAGTTATGCTTAGTGAAAGATGCCAGATATAAGGGATCACATATTGTATGATTCTATTTATTTAAATGTCCAGAAAAGGCAAATCTCTAGAGGGGTAAAGTAGATTAGTGATTGCCTGTGAGAGTGAAGAATGACTGGAAATGAGAGTGAGGGTTCTTTCGGAGGTAATGAAACTATTTTAAAGTTAGATCGTGGTGATAGTTGCAGTACTCTATAAATTTACTAAAAATCATTGAACACTAGGGGGTAAGGCAACAAGGTAGGAAAGAGACAAATGGTACTGAGGATGATACTAGTATTCAAGGGTACCTTTGGTAAAGGTGGGCTCTAGATTTGGCTGAGCTTCCTGATAGCCAAAGGGAAAAAAGGAAACACGGTTGATTATGCAGTTCATAGTGTCCTTTAGATTAAAAATAAAACTAAACCAAGTAGTTCAGAAGCAGCCTTGCTTTTTCAGGTCCTTCGACCTTAAAAAAAAATGTTCCTGGTGAAAGGACACTATAGGAACTAGTGAATGTCTTGGACACAGTCAATATGATCTTGATTCCAAACAGAGTCGAGAGGTTATCCTGGAGGATTACGCATTAAGTAGATATCACCTTGTTAGTCAAGATGTAATGGAGAGGCTGGAGGGAACTGCCTGAAAATATAGAGCTGTGTTCCAGTAGCCATATTTCTTGAAGATGATTATATAATGATATAGCTTTCACAATGTGACTGTGTGATTGTGAAAACCTTCTGTCTGATGCTCCTTTCACCTACCTTGTCAACAGACGAGTAAAACATATGGAATAAAGATGAATAATAGGGGGAACAAATGTCAAAATAAATTTAGATTGAAATGCTAGTGATCAATGAAAGGGAGGGGTAAGGGGTATGGTATGTATGAATTTTTTTCTGTTGTCTTTTTATTTCTTTTTCTGAATTAATGCAAATGTTCCAAGAAATGATCATGATGATGAATATGCAACTATGTGATGATATTGTGAATTGCTGATTATATATGTAGAACGGAATGATCAAAAGTTAAGACTTTGCATTTGTTTGGTGTTTTTTGGTATTTAAAAAAATTTTTTTAATTAATAAAAAAAAATATGCTCCTGAGGTTTTTTTGGCAGTTTCTTATAGTGGCTTTCTTATCATTGGAGGGAATCAGACTAGAGTTGTGCTGCCCAATACAAGCTACATGTGGCTATTTAAATTTAAGTTAATTAAAAATGAAATAAAATTAGGTATCTAGTTCCTCAGTCATCCTAGCCACGTTTCAAGAGCTCTCTGGCTGCACATGGCTAGTGACTAAGATATTGCACAGTGCATATATAGAGCATTTCTATCATTGTGGAATGTTCTGTTAGACAGTGCTTGGAGAGAGGGTAGTTTAGTTAAAACAAATAAAAGTCTGAAGTTGGGACTGTTCGTGAAGGAATGATGTAGTCCCAACTTGGCAGGGGCAGAGCTCTTAAGTCTACTTTCAATACCTTACACATGGAGAACAGGGACTGAAAAATGAGTTGGGGATGGGGAAGAATATTTAATTGAAAAGATAGAACAAGGTTTAATATAGATGCATTTCAGCTTTATTCAACTTTTGTACATTGAGTGGTGGGATAAACAGATAAAACACCCATCAGGGAACATCCGGGAAGCAATATGCTTAGTTTAGCAGTGTAGTCAGTGATTGGGCTTCTGTTTTGCAAAGTACCATTTGGCTGGCTTTGCTTTGCAGTGGTGTATTCAGGCTGGCAGGATTTTGATTTTCAAAACAGAGGAGGGCCAGAGCCAGCCTGGCAGGGAGAAGCTAAGGAGCGGATGGATGGATGGAAGGAGGAGGGTGTGGCAGCTGCTTTGAGGAGAGGTGCTGAAAAAGCATGAATTTTGAAGGGGATTCGGCTGGGCAGAGTGTCCATTTAGCCTTTCCTCTAGCTCTCGAAGGAACCTTTTGTCACTTTGGAAATGGGGTTGGTATTTGGGAAGATTTCATAGTGTATAGAGGCTGATTTCAAGGCAGAGGTAGTGGCTCAAGGAGATCCAGTTATGAATGGGTTAAAAGTTGAACCTTGACTGGGATTTTAAATCCAACTGCATCTTGGATTAAATTGTTCTTTTCAAACTCCAGAGCACAACCTCACTATGGCTGCCAAACTTACATAAAGAAATGAAGATTGACCTGAGATATGATGGAATTTGGAATACCATCTCAAAATCAGGGGAAAATTGTGGAAACCAGACTGAGATAGAAATTACAGCTATGGCGGTGCAAGATCCCCTCTATGGGTCATCAAGAGATAGAAATAGGGTAGATAGTGAGTAATTGGAACTGAAGGGATACAGACTGTACAACAGGATTGATTGTAAAAATTCAGAAACGAATAGCACAATACTACCTAACTGTAATACAATAATGTTAGAACACTGAATGAAGCTGAATGTGAGAATGACAGAGGGAGGAGGCCTGGGGGCACAAATGAAGTCAGAAGGAAAGATAGATGATAAAGACTGAGATGGTATAATCTAGGAATGCCTGGAGTATATAATGATAGTGACTACATGTACAGATTTAAAAATGTTTTGCATGAGGAAGAACAAAGGAATGTCAATATTGCAGGGTGTTGTGAATAGATGGCAATTCATATTTTAAAACTTTAACTTATGGGTGAAACTAAAGCAAAAAATATTTATTTGGTACAAAATTTCTGTTTTGACTAGTGCATTTCCAATATAACTTATGTGGACAGTTTAATTGAACATCATAAATACATGGAACTTTGAATAGGACATGAGATTTTGTAGGTTTGTCCAGAGTGATGCCCCGATAAATCCCAGAGTGATTTGAACAGTGAATAAAAAAGTATTTGTAAAGTCCTCTTGGGGTAACGGTGAGAAAGGGGGAAATTTCAGCTTCCCCAAGTGGAGAATTCTTCTTGTAGGCAGTGGAGACAATCAAAGCAATAGGCTGAGCCCTCAATCTTGGGGACAGTTCATATGAAACTTAACCCCGCAAAGGATAGCCTAAGCCTACTGTTCTAGTTTGCTAGCTGCCGGAACGCAACACATCAAAGATGGATTCGCTTTTAATAAAAGGGGATTTATTTTGTTAATTCTTCAGAGGAAAGGCAGCTAACTTTCAGCTGAGGTTCTTTCTTATGTGGGAAGCCACAGGATGGTCTCTGCTGGCCTTCTCTCCAGGCCTCTGGGTTCCAACAACTTTCCCTAGGGTGATTCCTTTCGTATCTCCAAAGGCCTAGGCTGAGCTGTGAGTGCTGAGATGAGGTATACTGAGCTGCTTGGGCTGTGCTATGTTGTACTTTCTCATTTAAGCACCAGCCAATTAAGTCAAATGTCATTCATTGCAGCAGGCATGCCTCCTAGCCGACTGCAGATGTAATCAGCAACAGATGAGGTTCACGTACCATTGGCTGATGTCCACAGCAACAGAACTAGGTGCCTTCACTTGGCCAAGTTGACAACTGAATCTAACTACCCCATAACCACCCCTTGTCAACTTGGCAACTACACACATCACCTTAAACAATATTGAGGTGAAAAAAAATTCTCCTCTGGCTGTGGACCTGTGAATCTCAAAACAAGTTGTCTGGTGCCAATATGCAAAGGAGGGACAGTCACAGGATCCATAGGGAGAAATTGGAAGGAAAACCTGCAGGGCAAACACCATTGGATTTCAAAGTCTGAAAGTCATTTATCCTTCAGCTTTAGAAAGTGGCAGTCCCACAGTTTCCAAGGGCCTATGCAGTGGTCCACCTCTTTCCAAATCAACCTTGGGGAACATTGAGGCGACCACCTTTTCTTGGCTCCACTCTCTCCAGGCATCAGGGCCACTCCTGGGCTCTCTGCCATTTCTGGGGCACATGCCCAACCCCTCCATGTGGTGGCAGCCATGTTCTCCCCAGTCCCCAAGGAGCACGCTATACCTTTTCCAAGGCCTGAGGCAGCACAACTCTTCCACTGCAATGAGATGGGAGATTCATCCTCTGCCCTCAGGGCAAACTCACCCTCTCCATGTGTATGGGTGGGTCCACTCTCCTGGCTGAGGTTTCTTGGCTTCAGACCCGAGCTTCCATGGTTCTCACTCTGCAAACTGCAATCTGTCCCTTTGCATCCCCCTTTGTCCATAGCAACAGAACTAGATGCCTTTACCTAGCCAAGTTGACAACTACCACACCTACTTAAAATTAGGCCTAAGAGTCACCCCTAATCTGTTGCTCAGGTGAGGCCTCTCTCTCAGCCAACACTAGAACTCACTGCTCTCCCCCTGTCTATGTGAGACATGACTCCCAGGAGTGTGGCCCTTCCTGGCAATGTGGGACAGAAATCCTAGAATAAGCTGGGACTCAGCACCAAGGGATTGAGAAAACCTTCTCGACCAAAAGGGGGAAGAGAGAAATGAGACAAAATAAAGTGTCAATGACCGAGAGATTCCAAACAGAGTCAAGAGGTTATTCTGGAGGTTATTCTTACATATTAAATAGGTATCACGTTTTAAGTTAAGGTGTAACAGAGAGGCTGGAGGAAACTACCTGAAAATGTAGAGCTGTGTGTTCCAGTAGCCGTGTTTCTTGAAGATGATTGTATAATGATATAGCTTTTGCAATGTGACTGTGTGATTGTGAAAACCTTGTGTCTGATGCTTCTTTTAGACAGATGAGTAGAACATAATGATAAAAAAATAAATAAATAATAGGGGGAACAAATGTTAAAATAAATTTAATAGATTGAAATGCTAGTGATCAATGAAAGGGAGGGGTAAAGGGTATGGTTTATATTTTGATTTTTAGCTGCTGGGATGCAATATACCAGAAACAGAATGGCTTTTAAAAAGAGGAATTTAATCAGTTGCTAGGTTACAGTTCCAAGGCTGAGAAAATGTCCCAATTAAAACAAGTCTATAGAAATGTCCAATCTAAGGCATCCAGGGACAGATACCTTGGTTCAAGAAGGCTGATGAAGTTCAGGGTTTCTCTCTCAAGTGAGAAGGCACATGGAGAAAACGATCAGGGTTCCTCTCTCATCTGGAAGGGCACATGGCGAACACAGTGTCATCTGCTAGCTTCTTCTGCTGGCTTCCTGTTTATGAAGCTCCCCAGGAGACATTTTCCTTCTTCGTCTCCAAAGATCGCTGGCTGGTGGGCTCTGCTTCTTGTGGCTATGTTGTTCTGCTCTGCTCTCTCTCTGAATCTCTCATTCTCCAAAATGCTTCCTCTTTTATAGGACTTCAAAAACTAATCAAGGCTCATCCAAATGGATGGAGACATGCCTCCAGCTAATCCAGCTTAACAACCACTTGATTAAATTTCATCTCCAGGGAAATGATCTAATTACAGTTTCAAATATACAGTGCAGAATAGGAATTAGAAGAAGTGGCTGCCTTTACAAGATGGGATTAGGATTAAAACATGGCTTTTCTAGGGTACATGCATCATTTCAAACCAGCACAGTATGTATGAATTTTTTTTGTTTTCTTTCTATTTCTTTTTCTGAATTGATGCAAATGTTCTAAGAAATGATCATGATGATGAATATACAGCTATGTGATGATATTGTGAACTGTTGATTATATATGTAGAATGGGATGATCATGTGGTAAGAATGTTTGTGTTTGTATGTTGGTACATTTAATAAATAAAATAAATTTAAAAATAACAATAAAATAAGTTAACAAAGAAATATGAAGCCTGAATCATTAACTTGATGTCTCTTTTAGTCTCCAGTATTTTAGAGCAGCTAGAAGTAAAATTGTGGACTTGTAACCCATGTTAAAGTCTGAAATATATTCTGCAGCTAATTGTGGTGCTGTGCTTTGAAATTTATAGCTTTTTTGTATATATGTTATTTTTCACAAAAAAAGGAAGGAAAAAAAGTCGATTGTGATGATAAAAAAATATTTAAGCCTTCTGGCCTCCTATATTCTGGAGCAGCTAGAAGGAAAAATATAAGAGGGTCGTATGGTAGCCCATAACAAACTCTGGGACCTGTCCTATAACTACTTGTTGAAGAGTACTTTGAAAACGATTGCTTTTTTATCTCTTTGCTTTGTATATATATTATACTATACAATAAAAAAAGTTAAAAATCCAAAAAAAAAAAAAAAAAAAGATTCCTTCTATGCCCACCTTCTGGAATCATGGGGTCTACAGAGCTGGGGCAAGAAGGATGATGGTTCTTTCAGTATAACAGCACACAAGCCATATGTCAAGAAGATACAGATTATTGGTAGTATGAGATGCGTGATTTTCTTACATTCAATCAATAGCCCCCCATCCCAACTCCTACCACTCTTTTTCTTTTTTACATGGGCAGGCACTGAGAATCAAACCCCTGGCCTCCAGCATGGCAGGCGAGAACTCTGCCACTGCGCCACCATGGTCCACCCTACTCCCACACTCTTAATCCAGAGTGAAGCCAGATGGAAATGAACAACTGACAACTTATACCAGAGTCCAAGGAGGCAAAGAGCAGATACCTGGAGGAGGGAAGGAAAGGGATTATGGGAAACTGGGTGGGCCAGAGAAGAGAGCCAAAAGGTGGAAAGAGGAGGTTTCTTTTTTCTCCTGACATTGAGAGGGTGGTCATTTTGAGTGCACCGAGAGCCTAAATGAAAAGGTCTTGTTTACTGAGGAGTTGTTATAGTTCAGTTGAAGAAAATAAAAGAGACATTCCTAAAAACAAACAGTGACTGCCTAACATAAATGATGGATTTTAATGGTATAATTATAATATTGGTTCATCAGTTACAACAAGTATACCACACTAATGCAAAATGTTAATAATAGGGAAAACTATGTGCAAGTGGGGGGTATATGGGAAAGCTGCATGATTTTTCTATAAAACTACAACTTTTATAAAAAATAAATAAGATCAACAGTTATCTGAATACTTTCTATATAGGATGGAAGAAAAACTCAAGTCAGAAATCAATGATGGGGAAGGATTATGGGAAGGTGGTGGAGTAAGAAGCTCCAGAAATCATTCCCTCCACCAAAATAACTATTGAGCTGGTAAGAATGGTCTGAATCCACTATTTTGAAACTCTGGAGTCTAGTGGAATACTGTTCAACATCTAGGGATAGCAGGAGGAAGAGGTTTGCAATTTGTGGTAAATATCCAGCAAATTTTACACTTCATGCAGTGAATACCATCCCCTATCCGCCAACTGCGTGGCTGGCAACAGTGGGAACTGCAGCCTGGAGTCCTTGTGTAGCTTGCTGGTGCTGGGATGGGCTTTAAGGACCTAATCCTCCAAAATAGGGGGGAGAGGGTGTGGTCTATTTGCTAGTCATTGCTTTTGGTCAGCTACTTTAGATTGTCTGGGGACCAGCCCTAAGGACAGCCACTATTCCAATGTCCCTTGGGCAATGGAGGCAGGGGAATTTTAAAAAAGGAACACCTGGGCGGGCCACGGTGGCTCATTGGCAGAGTTCTCACCTCCTACACAGAAACCCATGTTTGATTCCCGGTGCCTGCCCATGTTAAAAAAAAAAAAAAAATACCTATTTTTTTTTTTTTCCTATTTTCTCTTTACATTCCCTATTTGGGAGCAAAAATAGTTTGGAAAAGTCATAGATTATCCGCTCCAGCCCTCAACTACCACAACAGAAACAAAAACATCTAGCAATCTCAAAGGAGTAGGAGAACTAGATTTCCAGAATTATAACAACATAATACTCAGAATGTCAGTTTTCAACAAAAAAAATTTAGGAAATACACAAAGAAATAGTAAAATATGGCCCATTCACAAGAAAATAAGAATTTGCCAGAAACTATCCCTGAGGAAACTCATACATTGGAACTATTAGTCAAAGATTTTAAATCAACTGTCTTAAATATGTTAAATGAGCTTAAGAAATCCAAATCAAAGAACTAAAAAAAAATTAGGAAAAAAATTTTCTGGATAGAATAAAGAGATGGAAATTATAAAAACGGACCAGAAACAAATTATTATGCTGCAAAGAATAGTAATAGAAATGAAAAACTGAAAACGGATTTAACAGCAACTTTGAACAGGCAGAAGAAAGGATCAGCAAACTTGAAGACAGGACAATTGAAATTATCCAGTGTGAAGAGCAGAAAGAGAAAATACTGAAGGAAAATGTACAGAGGCTGAGAGATCTGTGAGATACCCCAAGCATACCAGCATATACATGGAGTCCCAGAAAGACAAGAAAGTGAGAAAAGGGCAGAAAAGGCATTTGAGGAAATAATGGCTGAAAATCCCCAAATCTGATGAAAGACACCCAGAAAGCTCAATGAACTCTAAGCAAGATAGATTCCAAGAGATCTATATACTAAGATACACTATAGTAAAATTGTCAAAACCCAAAGACAGAGAGAGGATTTTGAAAGCAGTAAGAAAGAAGTGACTTGCCACATACAAGAGATCCTTAATAAGTTTAACAGCAGATTTCTCATCAGAAGCCATGGAGTCCAGAATATAGTGGGGTAATATATGTAAAGTCCTTAAAGAAAATAAAAACACACAAAAAACCCCAGTCAACCAAGAATTCTATATCCAGCAAAATTATCTTTCAAAAATAAGGGACAAATTATGTCATTTACAGATAAAAAAAAAAGCTGAAATAATTCATTACTAGAGGACATGCTTTACAAAAAATGCTAAAGGGAGTCCTTCAGGCTGAAATAAAAGGACTATAGATCATAACTTGAAACCATAAGACAAATAAAGAACATTAGTAAAGGTAACTACATAGATAAATATAATTATTATTGAACGTTAAGTTTGTGCCTACCTTTTCCTACCTTATATGACTTAACAGGAAAATGTATGAAATAGCATTTTAATTCAGTTACTGGGCATACAACATATAAAGATGTAATCTCCAGCCAATTACAGCATAAAGGCAAAGAGATGGTGATATCTAAGAGTAGAGAGTTTCTTTATTAGTGAAACTAGGTTGGAGCTAGTTGAACTAGGTTGTTATTAGTTTATGATCATATATCTGCTTTAATATCCAGAGTATATAAAGAATTCCCACAACTTAACATCAAAAAGACAACTCAATTAAAACATGGGCTAAGGCCCTGGCAGTGAGGGAGATGATGTCCAGGGTTGAGCCTGGCCCTGGAACCATGGGATCAACAATTCCATCCAGACAAAAAAGGGGAAAAGAAGAGTAACAAATAAGATATCAGTGGGTGAGAGAGTTCAAATGGAGTCGAGAGGCTACCCTGGAAGTCACTCTTATGCAAGCTTCAGTTAGATATTGCTACCTATCATAACTTGCCAAACCCTAACCAAGACCATTCCTGTCAATCCTAGGAATTCCTAAGATTCTGCGAAGTTTCCATGCACTTGGAAAGTTACTTGGGTAACTTTCCAAAACCTACAACATCCAGATGGGTCCCTGGACCAGATAAGTCCTGAAATGTAGAGGGGCCAGCCTTTCCAGAACATCAACTAGTTCCATCCCCCTATCCTATATTAGTGACAGCCCCTTCCAACATGAAAAAGTTAGATGAGCATAGCCCAAATAGCACTAAAGAGTGGGAGAAAGATCAAAGGTGATAGTGAAGTTATACAGAGAAGGTAAGGTTTAACAAATGAGTATGACTGCTGAATCATTGTGCTGATATTTCTTTTAGCTTCCAGTACCTTAGAGCAGTTAGAAATAAAAATCTAAAAGTGTGGAATTGTAACCCATACCAAATTCTGAAATCTGTTCTACAACTAATTGTTGCAATGTACTTTGAAATTTATTGCTTTTATGTATATATGTTATTTAAAGAGAAGGAGGAGTATAACAAAGAAGATAGGATTTAACAAATGAGTACGACTGCTGAATCATTATATTGATATTTCTATTGGTCTCCAGTGTCTTGGAGCAGCTAAAAGAAAAAACAAAAAATCATGGAACTGTAACCCATACCAAACTCTAAAATCTGTTCTGTAACTACTTATTAAAATGTACTTGGAAATTTATTGCTTTTTTTTGTATATATGTTATGTTTTGCACACACACACAAAATAGGCCAAGGATTTAAATAGACATTTTTCCAAAGAAGATATTCAAATGGCCAATAAGTATAGGAAGGCATGCTCAAAATCATGCCATTGAAAATACAAATTAAAACTGCAAGATACCACTTCACACCCACTAGAATGGCTACTGTTAAAAAAACTGAAAATAACAAGTGTTGGTGAGGATGTGGAGAGATAAAAATATTTGTACATTGTTAGTGGGACAGTAAAATGGTGCAGCCACTGTAGATAACCCATTTGGCAGTCCTTCATAAAATTAAACATAGTATTACCATATGACCCAGCAATTCCACTTCTATGTATATACTCCAGAGAATTGAAAGCAGGGGCTCAGACAGATATTTGTACACCAGTGCTCATCACAGCATTATTCACAAGAGCCAAAAGGTGGAAGCAACTCAAGTGTCCATCAACAGATGAATAGATAAACTAAAATGTGGCATATCCTTACAAAGTTATATTATTCAGCCGTAAAAAGTGAATTGCTCGTCCATGCTACTGCACAGATGAAACTTGAAGACATCATACTGAGTGAAATAAGCCTGACACAAAAGAACAACTATTTTATTATTTCTTTGATATTAAAATACTTAGAATAAGCAAACTTATAGAGACAGAATGCAGAATAGTGACTCCTTTGGGTAGCGGGTGAGGAGAGAGGAATGGCAAGTTAATGCTAAATGAATATGAATTTTGGTTTGGAGTGATAAAAATAGTCTGGAAATAGTGGTGAAAGTTACACAGTATTATCAGTGTGCCTAATGTCAAAAAATTAGGTCCCATTAAATTTTTTTAATGTTGTGTATATGTTACCACAGTTAAAAATAAATTAATTATATAAGAAACCAATGATGATATTGAATATTTTTGTACATTTTAACATATCTTTATTTGTGCACTTCAGGTGTCTGTTTTTTTCCTGGCTAATAAGGTTGTTTATAGTAAAATGTGCCCTTCCTTCCCTTCCCCACTGAGAGTGTGGTGTTGGAGTGATAACCACCCAGAGGCATTGAACAAAGCCTGTGTCAGCAGTGACCATGCCAGGTCATACCACTGAACTGAGCCAACGTGCCCTGTCCTGGCCTCTGAGGAGTGAATGGAAGGAATGTGCTGAGGAGCAAAAGGGAATCTGGCATGAGGGAATGAGGAGAGAGCTGTGGTGGAGGCTGCAGCCATGCCTGGGGCTGGAGAGGCTGGAAGGGTATAATTGTTGAGAACGGATAGTTGTCTGACAGCCACAGACAATGTGGAGGGGAGGCAGCTTGTGGAGGGACCTGTGTGGACAAGCATAATCTGACTGAATCTGGAGCAACTGCAAATGGGTGACCACTAAAGGAAGCTTTTGATGATCCACCACCATTCTCCATCCTTCTTTGGCCATGGCCAGGTTGGAGGAATAGTTGGTACTCTACTCCTCTATATTTCAAATCATTGGTGGTTTCACTAACATCTGTAATTACCTGAGATGGAGTATAGCTTTTGTTTTGTTCAGATAGAGAGGGAGAATCCAGGACTCATGCGAGGTCCTACCTGTGAAACAGCTCTTCATCCATACAGGTTCAGGATCTGGTGTGAGGACTCTGTGAACTGCTGCTGCTCTGTATTTCAGCTGTACCCTCAGGAGTTAGAAGAATGAGTGCAGGATAAGGTTGGGCCCTGGACCTTCTGTGAGATAGACTTAGGGATGATCTCCATTTATCCCTGATCCCATACATCCTGACTTTTAATCGGTGGGCCACAGAGGCATTCTGGATATCCGGGAATCAGTGTTAGTTCAGAGCCAGCACCCAAAAGTGTCTGCGATGTCTGAGACTGTGAACCCATGCGTAGTACCTACAGGCCCTGAAAGAACCCCAGGGATTAGCGAGTCCACGCTCAGGTACTGACTCTGATGACCCACCAAGTCCTTGCTGCCCTCACCACTGCCCCTTAAGGTGTAGTAGTCAGGATTCTTTCTGTTCCACAGGGCAGGAGAAGGACAATGTATCCATTTACATAACTAAAAATTCCATGGTGTAGAAGAAAAAGTTTCAATTTGGTATTGTGCTTTTAATGTAAGTGTGCTATAATTGGTATTTGCAAGGAGGAAAAGACTTAAAAATATTTTTTCCTGACGCCAAGAAACCCTTCTTATACTGCTGGTTGGGTTAAATAAAACAGGAACACTGAAGTCATACTCAGCAGTTAAATATTACACAGTTGACAGAACGTTCAATTTCCTCTAAGATAAAATGAGTAAATACAATTCTCTACAATAAACAAGCCTCATAGTCTCAAGGTTAAGAGTTATAAAACAGTAAACCATTGTAGTTAGAGTAGAATATTGTGGGAGAGCTTCTTGCATACAAACTACTCAATATCATGATGATAAGATACAAAATAAGAATAAATTTAATTGACATAAACTCTTAACTCCATATGGCTAATATGCTCCCTTTCTCTCTCTCTCTCTCTCCCCCCATATGTGTGCTCTTTGTAACTTTCAACTTATTCCTAATATCTGCCGCACACAATTATGTCTAACCCAATGCTCTGCATTCTCAAAAGCCCTTGTATGAATAACTTCTCATTCTCACAAAGTTCCTTATATATCGCTAATGAAACCTCTGATTTCAACTCTAATTGTAAACAGAGATGAAATAGGGGGTTGGGGTCTTATAATATTTTATTTCCTCAAAGGGTAGATATTTTAAAAATAGCTTGGTCCAGGGGCTCAAACAAATATCATCAAGGTTCTCTCTCTCTCTCTCTCTCTCTTTCTCTCCTTCCCTCCTTCCCCCCACCCCTTCTCCTCCACCACCCCAGGTATTACCTCTGCTATTCTCTGGCTCACATTGCTTGTTAGTCTCATTCTCTTCTATTGGAGAATTATTCCTCCCTGTGGCAGTGCAAACAGCCACAGACAACTGCAGCTTGCAATGCAAGTGGATGAGAGCATTTTTGTGTGGTAAAAATCCCAGGGAAGATTCTGATTGACCCAGCTTGGTCATGCGCCCACCCTAAGCCAATCACTATGACCAGGAATATAGAATAGTCTGATTTTCAGAATTGTGTCACATGCCCACCTTTGAACCCTGAGAATGGAGAGTGAGTGGTGATCAGCACCACCTAAACCACTTGAAATAGTGGAGGGATGGTTCCCTAAAAGAAGGGAGACAGACAAACAACCTTGGTCTAGTGGGTAGACAGTGGGTCAATAGAGATAATAAAATTATGACATTTCTGCATCAAAGTGCATCTGGAGTGAGTCCTAATATCTCATTAACAACTAAAATTTTTAAAGCTGAAGTGGGTTAACAAGAATACATTTAAGGAATCTGACTGTGGAGCACCCTTTCAGGTGTGGGATGCTACTTCCCTCACTTAAATTCTTACAAGCCCTGAATTGGGAATGATGAAGCCTGCTGGTTGGAAGCTCCAGTGGACTGTAATTGCAGCATCATTATCATCTGCTCTGAAGGTGAAGGTGCTATACTTCAAAGGTCACATCTTCAGGTCACTGAGGCCATCTTTAATATGGATATGTAAACCATTTGGAATGGCTAAGCAGCCTTGAAAAGAGACTTGGCTGACAGCCTGGGACAAGCCTCAGAAGCTGTACCTTGAGTTACGTAACCCAACTGTACCTCCCTTTCCCCTAAATGGAGGTGGGGAATTGGTAAATAGCTTTACTATGAAGGTGTTGTACTCTGGTTGATAGTGATGGGGAAGAAGTGGGAGGGAGGCAAGGGGTGCACAAAGCTTCTCTTGTGGCATGAATGCCCCGCTCTAGGAATGACGGAAATTGCCACTAATTATTGGATTTCATGTGCCTCATAAATGGACTGTGAAAGCAGTTGGTACTGTTTCAAAAAGACTGCCCGGTGGCACTGAGGTCCATGCGTGATAATTCCAGGCCTTTGGGAAGGAACAGATGCTGGGGCTAATTAGAGCATGGTTCCTCTGGCCCAAGAAGGCAGAGGACATCCAAATAAAGTGCAGCACTTGTGCCCAGTGCATGACGTGGAAAACAATGCTCGCCAACCAGCCTATCTGGAGATGACTCAGAGTGACACACTCTCAGAAATGGTGCACCTTGATTGTTGCCTTCTGAAACTGAACAGTTAAAAGTTGGATGGCACAGTTCCTTTACATACACAGGAATATTCCACCAGGAATCACAAAGCATCCTCTGTGTGCAGGGGTTGCTGTGGGAGAAGTTCTTCTTGGTGTGTGGGTTTCCTGTTTGTATGCAATAATCATTTTACCAGGCAGAATTTCGAAGGCTTGGACCAATTGACAATGGGGGTCTCCAACCCAAGGGGTTTAACAGAACTTTGTTAAATTTACTTTGACTGCTCTATCCAGATAAGGAGGACAGTGGGGCTGGTGCACAGATTCTCTAATCCATATAGTGTCCTGGGAATGAGGCTGCTGACTGCACCCTCTGTGTCACAAGAGTTGGGCTTGTGACATGGCCATTTATTGATCTCTGATTTGGGGCTTGACAACAGAGGGACACACAGGGACATTCTCATTCAGTATGTCACCAGGCTGAAGGATAAACTCCAGGGGGCCTATGAGTTGGTCACCATGTAACACCGCACAGAAAACAAGATCAGAGCCTATAGAGCAGACATCTGTTGTACTGGCCTGCTCAGAAATTTGTCCTTCTGGGGACCCACTCCAATTTTCACTTGGGGAACCACATCTCAGCTACTCTCAGTTTCTGTAGTTTAGGGATCAGTGTTGAGGGGACTTGATAACAACTTCAGGCAAGAGATGAGGATAGATTCCTGATGACATCATTTAAGCCAGTGGTTGGCAAACATTTTCTGTAAAGGGCCATACAATACGCATTTCCAGCTTTGTCAACCATTCTGTCTCTGGCACAGTTCCTCAACCTCTGCTTGTAGTACAAAAGCAGCCATAGATAATATGTAAATGATTTGGCCTGACTGTGTTCCAATAAAATGTTATTTACGAAGCAGGTGGCAGGCCAAATTTGTCCAGCAGGCTGTAGTTCACCAAACCCTTGTTTAAACACCTAGATCCAACTGAGCCTGAAGCTAACAATTACTGTGATTTTTCAATTAATGAGCTAATAAATTCCCTTTTTTTACTGAAAGCAGTCTGAGCTAGTGTTCTTGTTATCATAACTAAGAGGTTTCTTACTAATTTTCAGAACCAAGTTGCAGACTGGAGATTAAGTTTTGCAATGAATTTGGTGGCCCCAGTTAGGCAGAAGGTAAAGGAAACCCCGTGTCTGATAGGGGACAAGTTAGGATTCCTGAGACTCTAAAATGTAACCAGAGGCTGGGGCTGTTGAAGTGTTGGATCCAAACAGCCTTCTACTCAAGGGAGACACTGAGGAGTGAGAATCCACCTGCCCGAGGACACTGACAATAACTCCCATGACCAGCTGAATGGGAAATGCCTCAAGTGAGGTCCAGGAGAAGTCAACCCTCTCTCTTGGTGAGGTGTGGGTGGGAGATGGATAGTGAGGAGAAAGATTAGGGTCATCAGCTAACTGAAGGCCTTTTCAAAAGGGGCCCCAGTAACCCCTTGACCCCAGGTCAGAGTGATACACAGACCTCTCTGTGGGGACATGGCACGCTCCCTCCAGATAGATTAATTTAGAAAAAGTAGAGTTGCAGCCTTTGGCCTCCAGGTGTGCTGGTCTATTTGCCCTCAGGTCCATTTCCTGATTTCACCTGCTTAGCTCGGTTCCTTTCACATCACATTTCCCAGGATTTTCTCCCCATCTCTCTGCATAGGGCAGCCACTCCGTTGGTGGCCATGTCTCTCCTACATGGCTCCAGCACCCCCTGGCTACCACTCCCTCGGGGAGCTCAGCTGCCTCCAGGTGGCTCTGGCTCCCATCCTCTGGAACAGCCTCCTGACCCTTTGTACCTCCAGCCTTGGAAGTGGCAGTGGCTTCTTCCTGTTGCTGATCTCTGAGTGGGCTCACTTTCTCTTGGTTGCTCTTTTGCCTCTTCTAAAACCTTTATAACTAGTTCCTTGGCATGGGTTCTGCTTTTCTGACCAGATCCTGAGTGATATATTGGGAGATGCACCAGAGGACAAGGAGGAGGAGGAAAAGAGCAGCATGAAGGGAGGGGTGAGTATCTCCTGATGGGGTGATGGATGGAGATTTTGGGGACTGAAGTGGAGGGGTATGTTTCAGCACCCTGTGAGGACACAGGCAAATCTGTTAGTCACTCAGTTGAAGGATTATGGGATGGTTCTGCACAGGACAGACACCCCACCTATCTAGAGTTTCTGTGCTCTGTGGGGTATGTGATGTGCCCCAGGGCCTGCTACCCTTCATGTAGAAGTGATTTGTATGTCCTTTTATGAGGAAAAGGAAACTCCAGACTTGAGACTTACAATTTTTTAGGGGTACCTAAGTCTTGCCTGGAAGGGAGATGAGATGGGAGCTGGTACACACGGACTGGTGTGGGGCCCAGTCCTGCTTCCCTGTGGGTTGAACAGATGCCAGGGGACAAGCTATGGAGCAAGGAAGGACTCTACTCCCAGGCTGGGAGATGACTTAAGAGCTGTGGTTACAAGATGCCAGCAAAGTGTGATACAGAAGAGGCCTCAGATATTAAGAGTTTGCATTAAGAAATAATTATAGAGGGACTTAGTAGTGGAGGTTGTCAGTGTTCTACCCATATTTCCTTGCATCATTTTAGCCCACCAGCTCCCCGAATGCTTTCCCTCCCAGAAGCCTGTATTCACATCTCCTTGTCAGAGACTGAGCCCAGGCTCCTGGGACCCACCTGCAGTAAGTGCTCAAGACGGTGCAAGTAGGGTGGGGGCAGCCTTAAGCGATGACTGAGAGCTGTGGGGCAGCCCCCCCCGGCCCCATCAGGGCCAGCCTGAGGCGTGGCCTGCACCATTCCCAGGGCTCCCCATGGGATCAAAACAAAGTTAGCCTCCATGGGACTCTGCTCAACATCCCACCCAAACTAGCTCCCCTTCCTTTCCTGGTCCCCCTTCCCCATTCCCCTGCTGTTTTTTTCCTGGGAACACTTCTTAAATCGCCTGCATGCAACCCTCCTTTCAGGATTTGCTTCCAGGGAACCAACCCAGGTCAGATTCCCAGCCGCCAAAGCCAATGTCTCTGTGGCTCTGTGCGCAAAAGGCTCTGAGACAAAGTGCAAAACAAGGAGGCGAGGAGTCCAGGTACCTGCCTTGAGTTTGAAACCCCAGATCATCAGGAGCCCCCCTTGCTCTGTCCCCTAGGGTTGGTGTGCACACGTGTGCAAAGGTTGGGGTGAACCGTTGATAAGATACGTGAGGGTGGCTTTGAGGCTCTGGATTGGTTGGAGCCAGTGGGTATGGGAACAATTTAGCCAGATTTTCCTAAACATCTTAGAGCCTCTAGAATCTGGATGGGCCACCTGCACTCCAGCTCTTAGTGAGGGGAGGAAGAGAGGGAGACAACCACAGTCATCCCAAATCAGGGTTGGGGAGACAGACGTGGGGAGTTGGGGGTGACAAGCAAGGCCCAGGGATGGGGGTGATCAGCTCCTAATCAGAGGTCCCCTCAGGCAGCCCCTGGCCCCAGTCAGAAATCACTCCATAGTTTGTTTCTGTGGTGGCATGTTTGGTCCACTGGGATTGGTGGGTCCCCTGGAACCCCATAAGTGCCAGCAAGGTCAGTGAGCCTTGGGGACAACAACCAGAACAGCTCAGCGTTTTGTGGTGTGAATTCCTCTACCCTCTCCTGTCCTGCAAACTGGTATTGATTGTGGCAATGAAGGGTATGTTGTGGAAGACTGTGCCTCTGGGAGAAGAGCTTGGTGAACACTAAGTGGGGGTGGGGTGCGGGGGGTGGGGGTAGGGAAGAGACTAGAGTTGGCAGAGTGGTCACCCCAGGCTGCTCCTTTTGAGAGTCAGAGACATGGAAGGAGTCCTGGAAGAAGGAGCATCAGGGCCCAGGCAGACGGTTCAGCCCCACAAGGCTGGATTTGGACCTGCTCGGGCTTGGGGGATGTTTCAGGGAACACACACTTAGGGAAAAGGACAGTAGGGACCCCAGAGTGCCAACCCTGAATTTGATTTTAGGCCCATGAAATATGAGCCCTTCCAAGCTAGAAGGGCCTCAGGGGAAAAAAAACTGAGGGACTCAGTAAGTTCCTGGGAAAAGCAGGAGCCTTGGGCAAGGGAAAAAGGACATTGTTGAGTGGAGGAAGGGCTTCTCTCCAAGACTGTGTATCTGCCACTGCCAGGACTCTCCATCTTTAGGGTTGGCAATTTGGGGAGCAGAAATGTCTAGATGCGATGCTTGTTGGGGAGCAGGTGGAGAAATCAGAATTATAGCTTCTGTTGCCATCCCAGTAGTATCAACGGCTGAGAAACCTAGAGAAAGGCAGGTTATATACTTTTATTATGGGTTTGTTAATAAGGAAAGTAAGACAGTTTTCAAGAGAAAAATATTTCTTCTTGTGGCTGACATCTGCCAAACTCCTCGACCTATGGTTTTCAACTTGATCATACCTAATACTCCTTTCTTGTAATAATTATTTTGAGACATCCCTTAACTATCCTGAAATAATGCATAAATAATATTACATATTTTTTATGTAATGTAAAAACTATGTACATACATAGTTTTCAAATGTCTAGTATGTTCAAATGTCCAAGTAAGGCCCTATAAAGGACAAATAAAGGGAAAGTGATAAAAGAGAATATTTCTGTATATCGGTATGTAAATTACCAGACACAACTGCATCGAAGATATAAGGGTGAGATGCTTGTTAAGGAATGTAGAATTACTAGGCACGCCACAGCTATAAGTGCAGACTGAGACACTGTGATGCACTGCCACACAAATCCTTCCAGGGACTTTGTGGTCAGTGGTTTTCCAAAATTGTGAACAACTGTGGAAAAAGTTCTAAGCAAAACAAAGGTCAACCTTCTTTTGATTTACACTGTTGTTGCATTCCAGCAGGGTTTGTCCATAAGGACAGGGAAGCCATTCCAGATACTGGCAGAACTTGGAAGTGCTGGGGCGGAGGGGGATGAGGCAGGCACCATGAGCCTGGGTTCAAAGTCTTTAAAAGTTGAGGAGCAGTGGATAGAAAAGACCGACCCCAGGAGGCTCAAAATATTTCTGGGGGCATTTTTTGGTTGTCCCAATGGCTAAGTGGTGTCATTGGCATTTAGTGGACAGGGGCCAGGGATGCTGGATGCTTTGTTCTTCCAGAGCAAAGCATTGTTCTATGTCCTGCCTGTCTTGGGAATGTCCCACCAGATTTTCATGCAAATAAAAATCTATTTGTAATAATTTGAACCCAGACCCTAACTGGGCTTTACATAAAAACAGTGTGCAGTACCCTGTACCCTCAAAATAGCGTGGTTCTGGGAGTTGTAGACGCTAATCTGATGCAGAAAATGCTGAGGACATTGTCCACACATGCAAAGAGACGTTTCAGTCAGTGCCAGACCCTTGAACACTGTTGGGGAACTGAGCATTCAGGCAGCCCCACTACCACTATGAATAGTTAACTCCTCCACACACATTGGACCAGGGGCTCCACCCACTAACCTGATCTTTGGGTCCTGACGAGAGAAGGACAAAATTATCTGATTGAGTTTCTGTAGCACCTCTCCAACCTTTGGGGCAGAGTTCCTCAAAGTATGAAAAGTCCATTTGTGACCCCTGTCTTTAAAAGTTAACTTGGTATATGGCAGCCATGATGCTCTCTGGACTCTTCCATTATCCATCCTCAGTATGAAGACAGCACCTCCAGAAAACAACTGCAAGGAGATAAGAAAGGATAGGCTGAAAGAAAGAGATGCAAAAAGCCCTAGCTGCACAAAGTAGAGAAAGCAAGAAGATCCATTATGCAATAATGGGGCAATTATTACATTTGTCTGCGTAACATGTCTTTCCTCCTGTTGGTAGTACCAGTTACTCCTTTGGGGAATACCATCCTGGTGTGAATATTAATCACAATGCTGTGCCCAACTGAGTCCCTCAGACCCTCAGGGAGCAGTGAGCCATGAGGCCAGTCATAATGCCCCATTTTCTTAAACACAGTGAGAAGGTCAGGGGAAGCATATGACCCAAGCTGGACCAATCATGGCCCTTCTCTGAGCCCAGCATAAAAGTCTGGGAGACAGAAATGTTTTTATTCCTGGTATTGATAGCTGAGAATATGTGAATTTGGACCATCAGCACCCATTCCCCTGGCAACATGGAGGAAATCCATCTAGAGCTGGATAAGCTAAGATCAACACACAGAGGAAAGCAGAGGGAGCCCTGTTGGCACTGGGCGAGATGCTGGGTCAGCTTTACATGATGTGGTAGAGATGCCCATGAACTTTTCAGTTAAGTGAGCTGATAAATCTACCACTTCCCCACCTCTTTTTTTTTTTTTTTTACTTTAGCTGGTTTAAGATGGATTGCTATCACAAATAGCATTCATCAAACATTTATCTCATGTCTGTTATATATCAGGTATTGTTTTATACCCTGGAGCTAGAAACATAAATGTGATGGTTAAGTTCTTGGCTAGGTTATGGTGTCCAGTTGTTTGGTCAAACAAACATTGACTTGATTATTACTGTGAAGGTATTTTATGAATTTAAATCATTAGTCAGTTGATTGTGTTTATGGCTGATTGCATCTACAAGCAACAAAGGAGAATACCTTCTGCAATGAGAGAACTCTCATCCAGTCAGTTGAAGGCCTTAAAGTGAGAACTGATGATTTCTGCAATCAGAAAGAAGAAATCAGCCAGCCAGTTCTCCTGGGGAATTTATGGAAAATTTCACTGGAGTTCCCAACCTGCAGCCTGTCCTACAGAATTTAGACTTGCCAAGTTCCACATTTGCCTGAGCCAATTTCTATAACAAAATTTCTTAATATTTACCTGCCAAGTCTGTTTCTCAGGCATACCCCGACTAATACAGTAAACAAGTAGATTTGATTCCTGCTTTCACAGGGCTTACCATGTTGTGGGGAAGACAGACTAAGAACAATTCCACAATCAACTAGTTTAAATAATAATTCTAAGTTCTATGAAGAAATACCTCTAGAATTAAGCTCTGCGAGGTCAAGGGCCTTGTCTCTTATGTCCACTGATGTTTCCCCAGTGCTTAAAACAATGTCTGGCTCATAGTAGACACTCAACAAATATTTGTTTGAAAAAAAATGAACAAAAGACAAAATTCATGGGACTAAATATAAGAAAACATAATAGGGGATCCTGAGGAAGCAACATTTAAGCTAAGATCTAAAAAACACAGAGGATTTGGCTGGACCATGAAGGAAGATGGAGCAGAAAGTGTGAAGGTGTTGAAATGGTGGGAGGGAGCATGGCTTCTGAAGGATTAAGAGGAGGCCAGTGTGTCTGAGCATAGAAGCAAAGGGGAGAGTAGTGGGACATGAGGCTGGTGGGGTGGGGGACACTCTCTGAAGGGCTTGATGGCCACACTAAGGATTTTGGCTCATATCCTGAGAGTCGTAGGAAGCTAGTGTTTGTGGTAGTGAAAAAAAGCAGTCAGAGAGAATGAAAAGGAAGAAGGGGGCCAAGTGAAAGCAGAGAGACTAGTTTGAAGGCTGTTGCATTCACCCTGGTGAGGGATGATGGAGAGGAGAGGTGTAGACAGGAGATAGAGTCATTATGCTAAATGAGCAGAAATAATATGTAAATACTCAATAGAAAATTACTTCATGAACTGAGAAAGGATTGGGTAAATAAATCAATGGGTTCCAGGAAAAATTAATGAAGAAACATATGCCACAACACATCTTGGCAATTAAAATTTTTTTCTAAGATGAAGGGAAAATGTTACTCAGACCCATACATTAAATTGAGTTAAGAGGGGGAAATTTTAGGATGATCTTAGGCTTTGTCCTGACACTTTTAAATGCCAGAAGACAGGGAGCAATGGCTATAAAGTTTTAGTGAAAAGGATGACATAAGAATTCTGTATCCAGCAAGTAGTCATTCATGTACAAAAATGACAGAAATATATTCCAGATTTACAGAGAAGGTTGTTAAAAGTATACCACTCATGCGTTCTTTCTATGTAAACAATTTGAAGATATACTTCAGCTGCTTAAGAGAGGAATTAAAATTAAGAACCTGAAAATGGGAACATTTATAATATAGAAGACTAGTTGCAAGCATTAAAACTAATTAAATCTAGAGTAAGAATTAAACAAAAAAAAAACCTAAGTCTTGAAAAAGATGTATATAATTGAAATCCAGTTGGATTTATAAATTCATGATAACTTTTAAAAGACTGGAAAAGGGCTGAGAAGAGGGTCAGGCAGGTAAAAGTACGCTAAAAAAATCTTCATTTGTCGTAAAGTAAAGGACTTAGAAGCTATTGATTACTCTTAACTTTCATAATTAGAGGAAGTGAGGTTTAAGAATGCATTTGGTAAATATAAAAGTCGATCAGAAGTAAAATTAAAAACACGATTACTACCTTTTAAATCATAGGAGATGACAAGACAACATTCTATATAGCAAAAAGCAAAAAATAAAGGATTCTTAAGTAATAGCAATCCAATGTGAAAAAAGATTAAAATAAAGCAATCTGGTAATAAGATTTCAAGTGACTTCAGAAAAAGAAGGGAAATGAGAAATGAGGAGTGGAGTTCAAGTGTGTTAATGATCTTCTCTTGCTTAAGGGAGGTTATAAATTTATTTAATTCTTGACATTGATAGAAAAACTGAAGCTTCAATATTTGACACAATGTGTGAGCTAGCACCAGGAGCATACAAACAGAGTGCAGAACTTTTGAACCGCAAAAGGAAGAAAGAAATGTTATCAAGCCTCAAAAGGCAGGAAGGAAAAAAGAAACCAGGAAGCATTGTCAATAGAAAATAAAAAATAAAACTAATAGGCCGAAGTCCAAACACATCAATAATCACAAACTATTATTTGCAAATGATATGATGGCCTCCCTCGGTAAAAAATGATAATCAACTTTAAAACTATTAAAATCAAGAAAAATATTCAGGAAGGATGCCAGAAATAAAACCAACATACAAAGTCAATAGCTTTTTGGTTTGTTCATAATTATTAATTAACAACAGCTTTGAAGTACCTAGGAATAAGCCTAAAATATTGTGTGTAAGACAAGGAAATGGCAAGCTATTCAACAGAAAAATAAGCAAAGGTTATAAGCAGTCAGTTCAAAGAAAAAGACAAATGGTTTATTAACATATAAAGATTTGTTCAACATCACTAGTAATCAGAAATGGAAATTGAAACAATATTATTATAAAAAATGAAAAATGATTCTTAATATTTAGTGATGTTGATGGAGTGGGGAAATAGAATAAAAATTGGTAAAGAATTTTTGCAGGGCGGTTTGGGAATGTTTTAAATTTAAATTCATATGTCTTTCTACCCAGCAATTCTGCTTTTGAGAATCTAATCTGCAAAAATATCCACACTCATGCCAAGATATTCATCACAGGATTATTTATAATAATAAAAAGGTGGGAAATAAACATCAAAAGTGATTAATTAAAATACAGTACTTCCATATGTAGAGTGTGCCAAGAAGCTGCCCCTCTTTTCTGCTTAGATAGATTTAATATTTCACCTTGAAACAGATCTCCTTTATTCAGGGGGAGATAGCTTTAGTTGTATCCATTGTTTATGGCAGTATACATTGGCTAGGCATCACTTGTCTTGGGAGAATGGTAAAACGGAGCCTTTTGTAGCTTCATAAAAGCACAATCCTTACATATGCATATGCCTTTGGTACGGAGGGTTGATCTTTGAACAGAAAGTAAACTGATTTGTACCAGAAGCCCAGGAACTTTGAGCAGGAAAGGATGGTTATCTTAACCCCTGTTCTCTGAGATTTGAAGCCTGGGGGACCTGATCTGGTGGAGCAGACTTAGGTCTGTTGGCTAGAAGAACAAGGTTTCAATGGAAGAATAACCATGAGGAAAGGTGAAGTCTGAGCTAAACACAAGTATTCAAGAGATCATAGGGAAAGCCATGTCTTTAGACCAGAGTATCTCAGCTGGTAATGTGTCTTGGGAAGCAATAGCTTGGCAAGCAATAGCTGTAGCTCCACCAAAACCAAAGAAAGACCTAGGTCTCATGGGCAGAAAAAGCCTTCCCTAGACTGTGAGGACTGGGATTCAACAGGAATACCATTTGGTATCAATTGAAGATAAAATTACCAGCATGTGAAGGGGGTCAAACAGACTCGCTTCCATGGAATGCCATGTAGATAACTACACTTGCCTGCAAGGCTCAGTGTTAACTGGCCTTCTATAGCTCTTTGACCTCATCTCTTTCTTCTGGCTCCTCATTCAGTCTGTTTCAGACACATCAGCCCCTTTGTTACTCCCCAAACATGACAGGCATGCTCCCACCCATCCTTTGCTCTTGCTCTTTCCATTGCCCAAAAGTTCTCTAATCATGTTGCTGCACCTCCTTCAAGTCTGCTCAACCATCATCTTTTGAGTTGAATCTTTCTTGTTCACATTTTTTTTAATATGCAAACCTCATCCCCTCCCAGATGGTTAGCACTGCCTATTCTTTTCCCCACTTTATGTCTTCTTCATAGCATATAACACTTTACTTATTTATTTTTGTTTATTGTCAATTTTCCATGTACCCACCTACCACTTTCATTGGAATAGAAGCTATTTGAAGGCAGGTTTTACTGCTTTTCCCTGGACCTAGATCTCTGCCCAACACATGGCAAGTACACTGTACAAATTTTTAAAAATATTTTTATTGAAAAATCTTCACACACATACATTCCATACATGGTATACAATCACTGCCTCACAACATCATCACATAGTTGTGTATTCATCACCATGATCATTTTTAGAACATTTGCATCACTCCAGAAAAAGAAATAAAAAGAAAAGAGAAAAAACTCATATATACTGTGCCGGTTTGAAAGGATGTATGTACCCTAGAAAAGCCATATTTTAATCCTAATCCCATTTTGTGAAGGCAGCTGTTTCTTCTAATCCCTATTCAGTCCTGTATGTTGGAAACTTTAATTAGATCATCTCCCTGGAGATGTGACTCAATCAAGAGTGATTGTTAAACTGGATTAGGTGGAGACATGTCTCCACCCTTCTCTAGGTGGGCCTTGGTTAGTTTACTGGAATCCTATAAAAAAGGAAACATTTTGGAGAAAGAGAGATTTAGAGAGAGCAGAAAAGAATGACAGAGACACGAGAAAGCCACAGCAGAGAACGCTGCAGAACTACGAAGCAGAGAGTCCAACAGCCAGTGACTTTTGGAGATGAAGATGAAGAAGAAAAAGGCCTCCTGGGGAACTGGAGAGGAAGCTAGCAGGTAACGCTGTGTTCACCATGTGCCCTTTCAGTTTAGAGAGAAGCCCTGACTGTGTTCACCATGTGCCTGTCCACTTGAGAGAGAAACCCTGACCTTCATCGTATCTTTCCCTGGATGCCTTAGATTGGACATTTGTATAGACTTGCTTTAATTGGAACATTTTCTCGGACTTAGAACTGTAAACAAGAAGCTTATTAAATTCCCCTTTTAAAAAGCCATTCCATTTCTGGTACATTGCATTCTGGCAGCTAGCAAACTAGAACACCCATGTTCTCAACTTCAGTTCATCAAGTTTTTATATTATAATTAGTTCATATGAGTGAGGCATGATAATATTTGTCTTTTTGTTCCTGACATACAGTCCTGAAGTTTCATACACCTAGTTGTGTGCTTCACAACTTCATACCTTCTTGCGGCCACTCAGTAGTCCATTATATGTACTCACCATAGTTCCCCCTTTCATTCCTCAGTTGTTGTACCCTTAGGCCAACACCATCCATTGTGGATCAAGAACACTGCCGCCATAAACACCAGTATGTAAATGTCCATTCATGTTCCCACACTCAGCTTCTTCACGTATAAACTGAGCAATGGGGTTTTGGGACCATATGGCAACCCCACCCCTAGCCTCCTGTGGAACCACCACCCTGCCATCCAAGGGACTACACTTGTCAATTTTCCTACTGACAGTGAATAGGTACATCTCTTTCTCTGCATTTTCTCTAGCACTTGTTTCTCTCTGTTCATTTTTAAACAGTTTTATTCACATATACAATCCATATTTTCTTTTTCTCCCACAAAGAATCCATACCCCTTCCCCATGTCCCTTGCCTGTTGACATTTAGTTTTGGAATAATGCCTTGTTACATTCAGTGGAAGCATATTACAGTGTTATTGTTTACTATAGACCCTACCTTGCATTGATTGTACTTTTTCCTGTATATCATCTATTTTCAACACCCTGCAATATCAACATTCATCTCCCTTATGCAAAATGTTTTTTATTTGTGCATTTAATCACTCTAGGCATTTCTAAATTATACTGTCTCAGTCTTTATCCTGTCTTTCCTTCTGGTTTCATGCATGCCCCCAGCCCTTCTCCTTCAATCATATTCACATTCAGCTTCATTCAGTATACTTATATTACATTCAGGTAGTATTGTGCTATCCATTCCTGAATTTTTATAAACAGTTCTGATGCACAATCTGCATTTCTTCAGCACCAATTGCCCAATCTCTACCCTTTTTCTATTTCCTGATAACCTGTGTTCTTAACTTCAAGTCTCCAAGTTCACTCATTAATGTTAGTTCATATCAGTGAGCTCATACAGTATTTATCCTTTTGCTTCTGGCTAATTTCACTCAGCATAATGTCCTCAAGGTTACATTGTTACATGCTTCATGACTTTATTCTGCCCTATACCTGCATAATATTCCACTGTATGTATATACCACAGCTTGCTTAGCCACTCATCCCAAACTCATCATTTGGGTTGTTTCCATCTTTTGGCAATTGTAAATAATGCTGCTATAAACATTGGTGTGCAAACGTCCACTTGCATCCTTGCCCTCAGGTCCTCCAAATAGATACCTACTAATGGGATTGCTGGATCATATGGTAATTCTATACTTAGTTTCCTGAGGAATTGCCTATCTGCCTTCCAGAGCAGTTGTACCATTTTACATTCCCACCAACAGTCGGTAAGTGTGCCTCTTTATGCACATCCTCTCCAGCATGTTGTAGTTTTCTGTTGCTGTTGTTGATGTTTTTGATAATGGTCATTCTAGTAGGTGTGAGATGATCTCTCATTGTGGTTTTAATTTTCATTTCCCTAATAGCCCATGAAGTTGAGCATCCTTTCATGTGCCTTTTAGCCAATTGTACTTCCTCTTCTGAGAAGTGTCTGTTCACGTCTTTCACCCATTTTTAAAGTATGTTCGTTCTCTATTTTTGTTGTTGAGTTGAAGAATCTCATATATTCTGGATACCAAATACTTATCTGATATGTGGCTTTCAAATATTGTCTCCCATTGTGTAGTCTGCCTTTTTACTTTCTTGACAAAGTTTTTTGAAGCACGAAAGTGTTTAATTTTGAGGAATTCCCATTTTTCTATTTCTTTTTTCAATGTTTATGCTTTGAGTATTAGGTCTAGGAAACCACCTCCTATTACAACATTTATAAGATATTTCCCTACATTTTCTTTTAAAAGTTTTATGGTCTTAACCCTACTGTTTAGGTCTTTGATCCATTTTGAGTTAATTTTTGTATAGGGTGTGAGATATGGATCCTCCTTCATTCTTTTGCATATAGATATCCAGTTCTCCAAGCACCATTTATTGAAGAGGCTGCTCTGTCCTAGGTGTGTTGGCTACCTTAACAAAGATTAATTGTCCACAGATGAGAGGGTCTATATCTGAACACCCATAAAATTTGATAGGTTGTGTTTTCATTTTTGTTTGCCTTGAGATATTTACTGATTTATTTTCTAATTTCTTCCATGACCCACAGGTTGTTTAAAAGTGTGTTGTTTAATCTCCATATATGTGTGAATTTTCTGGACCTCTGCCTGTTATTGATTCCAAATTTCATTCCATTCTGATCTGAGAAAGTGTTTTATATTATTTCAATCTTTTTAAATGTATTGAGACTTGCTTTGTGACCCCTCATGTGGTCTATCCTTGAGAATGATTCATGAGCACTTGAGAAAAATGTGTATCCTGCTGTTGTGGGTGTAATGTTCTGTAAATGTCTGTTAAGACTAGTTCATTTATTGTATTATTCAAAGTATCTGTTTCTATATTGATCCTCTGTCTAGATATTCTATCCATTGATGAGAGTGGGGAATTGAGGTCTCCAACTATTATGGTAGAGGTGTCTATTTCTACCTTCAGTGTTTTCAGTGTTCGCTTTATGTACTCTAGCTTGGTTCATAAATATTTATGATTGTTATGTCTTCTTGTTGAATTGTTCCTTTTATTAATACATAGTGTCCTTCTTTGTCTCTTTTAGTCGCTTTACATTTGAAGTCTAATTTGTTGGATATTACTATAGCTAATCTATGCTATTGGGTCTAAAATGTGTCTCTTGTAGACAGCATATAGATGGGTCCTGTTTTTTAATCCATCTTCCAGTCTGTTTTTTGATTGGGGAGTTTAATCCATTAACATTTAATATTATTACTATAAAGGGAATAGTTTCACCTACCATTTTGTCTTTTGGATTTTATATGTCATAGCTTATTTTTTTTCTCTTTTCACCTTTAAAGAGAAAAAAATGATAGTCTTCATTTTTAAAAATTTTATAGTATAACATATACACAAAGCAAAGAAATAAAAAAGCAATAGTTTTCAAAGCCCTCTTCAACAGTGGTTACAGGACAGATCCCAGAGTTTGTCATGGGCTACCATACAATCCTCTGATTTTTTCCTTCTAGCTGCTCCAGAATATAGGAGGCTAAAGGGCTTAAATACTTTTTCATCATCACAAAAAACTTTTTTCCCTTCTTTTTTTGTGAAAAATATCATACATACAAAAAAGCTATAAATTTCCAAGCACAGGACCACAATTAGTTGTAGAACATATTTCAGAGTTTGTCATGGGTTACAATATCACAATTTTAGGTTTTTAATTATAGCTGCTCTAAAATACTGGAGTCCAAAAGAGATATCAATTTAATGATTCAGCATTCATATTCACTTGTTAAGTCCTATCTTCTATGTACAACTCCACCATCACCTTTGATATTTCCGTCCCTCTCTTTAGGGGTGTTTGGGCTATGGCAATTCTAAATTTTTGATATTGGAAGGCTCTGCCACTAATATGGGGTAGGGAGATGGAACTATCTGATGTTCTGGAGAAGCTGGGCTAGGTTTCAGGACTTATCTGGACCAGGGACCCATCTGGAGATTTTAGGTTTCTGGAAAGTTACTCTGGTGCCTGGAACCCTTGTGGAATCTTATATATTTCCCGAGGTGTTCTTTAGGATTGGCTGGAATGGTCCTGGTTAGGGATTGGCAGGTTATGATAGGCAGCAAGGTCTACCTGAAGCTTGTGTAAGGGCCACCTCCACAGTAGCCTCTTGACTCTATTTGAACTCTCTCTGCCACTGAAATTTTATTCATTACACTTCTTTTCCCCCTTTTGGTCCAGATGCAATTGTTGATCCCACAGTGCCAGGTCTGTATTCATCCCTGGGAGTCCTCTCCCACGTCAACAGAGTGAATTTCACCCCTGGATGTCATGTCCCACGTAGGAGGGAGAGTAATGATTTCACTTGCAGAGTTGGGCTTAGAGAGACGGAGGCCACATCTGAGCATCAACAGAGGTCCTCCAGAAGTAACTTTTAGGTATGCCTATAGGTAGTCTAAGCTTCTCCGCTACCTACATAAGCTTCACAAGAGTAAGTCTCCTGATGGAGGGCATGGCCTATTGATTTGAATATACCTAAAGTTTGACACAGTGTCAAACTCTGATAGTAAGGTTTAATAGTTCCATATTCATTCTCCCATCCCCCAGGGGACTTTGCCAATACTTTTTGATTATCTGCTTAATATACTCTAGGATGTTTCCAGGCATTATAATAATCTATACAGGACTAAAGTACCTCTTTCTTTTTCGGTGCTTCCTGTGTTTCAGTTGTTCAAATGAGCTATACAGATAGGTTGAATTAGATTATGCGCTACAGAAAATTTCAGTTCCAGACCAAATAAACCTTTCTTCCATTGGTCTCAAAGAGTATGTGTGGTTCTAAAATGTAGACGCTATCTGCCTTACCCCTGTGTTCTGAACTACTTTTACCCTAACCTGTTTGGCTTCGTTCTTATCTCTAAATATCTGGTTACATATATAAAACAGCTTCTCAAAATCCAAAAATAATAATCACCACTCCGGACTTAATGTGTCTGTGCTAAAAGCTTAAAATCTAGGCCCCTGTTTTCTTATAAGTATTTTCTAAAGGTGTCCATACCATTGTTGTTTTTGTTTGTTTGTTTCTGGCTTATTTGTCTCACCAAATGTCCCACATGTTCATTCACATCGTTGTATGCCTCACAACATTGTTCCTTTTTGTAGCAGCACAACTTTAGTTTATAAGCATACACCATTGTTCGCCAATCTACTTCTCCATCTGTGCATCCTTCAGCCACCTGCATTCATCAGGCATTATGTAGAGGGCCCAAAGTCCACAGTTCATCAACATTCTCAATTTTAGATAATTTCATTGTTCCCACAAGACAAGAAACCAATAAAAACACCCTCCCCAAATAGGAAATCTAAACCTCCTCATAACTCTTGTCCCTCACTCATTTTTTTTTTTTTACCTCTGCCGCTGCTGTGGTAGTGCTTATGGTTTCCTTTTGAACATAGCTCATAGCATGCAATAGCAGTTTTCCCCCTGTACCCTGCACTTAAACACTCTTTCTACAACAATCATGTCTTTGAAATAATTCTTACGAGAATTCATTCATATTTCTAGTGTGAATCCATGGGACACATAGGTCTATGCAACCCCTTTCAGTCTTGTTCATCTTTAATATGGTAATATTACTTCTAAAACCACTAGTGAATCCCCTTTGCCCCTATGTATTCCCTTACATTGGAATTCAACCTCATTAGCTAATAGTTCACCCATCTCTAGCTTCTATGTATCTCTAACCCCCTTATATTCTGTATTATAAGCCTCTGATTATACCTTTATGCTGGTCATAAAAGTGGAATCATACTGTTTCTATCCTTTTATGTTGGCTAATTTCACTCAGCATTATGTCCTCGAGGTACATCCATCTTGTCATGTGCTTCAGGACATCACTATGTCTTGCTGCTGCATAATATTCCATCGGATGTTTATATCACATTTTGTTGATCTACTCATCTGTTGATGGGCATTTGATTTGTTTCCATTTTTTGGCGATTGTGAATAATGCTGCTATGAACATCAGTGTGCAAATATCTGTTTGTGTTGTTGCTTTCAGCTCTTCTGCATATATGACAAGTATTGCTATTGCTGGGTCATAGGGCAACTCGATATTTAGTTCCCTAAGGAATTGCCAAACAGCCTACCATAGTGGCTGCACCATTATATATTCCCACCAGCAGTGCATAAGTGTCCCAGTTTCTCCACATCCTCTCCAACATTTATAGTTTCCTGCTTGTTTAATAGCAGCCATTCTTATAGGCATGAGGTGGTATCTCATGTAATCTTGATCTGCATTTCCCTTATAGCCAATGAAAATGAGCATCTCTTCATATGCTTTTGAGCCATCTGTATTTGCTCTTCAGAAAAATGCCTATCATATTTTTAGCCCATTTTATAATTGGGTTGTTTGTTATTTTGTTATTGAGTTGTATGATTTCTTTGATATACAGGAAATCAAACCTTTGTCTGATATGTGATTTCCAAATATTTTCTCCCATTGAGTTGGCTGCCTCTTTATCTTTTTGACAAAGTCTTTTGAGGTGCAGAAGCATTTGATTTTGAGGAGTTCCCATTTATTTATTTATTTTTTATTTTCTTGCTTGTGCTTTGGGTGTAAAATTTAGGAAGCTGCCTCCTGTTACTAGGTCTTGAAGATGTTTCCCTACGTTTTCTTCTAGAAACTTTATGGTGCTGGTTCTTATATTTAGGCGTTTGATCCACGTTGAAATAATTTTTGTGTAGGGTGTGAGATAAGGGTCCTCTTTTATTCTCTTGGCTATTGATATCCAGTTCTTCCATACCCAATTATTGATAGACTGTTTTGTCCCAGTTCAAAGGATTTGGGGGTCTTGCCAAAAATCAGTTGACCATAGATTTGGTGGTCTATTTCTGCCCTCTTGATTCAATTCCACTGGTCAATGCTTCTGCCTTTGTGCCAGTACCATGCGGTTTTGACCACTGTGGCTTTACAACAGGTTTTAAAGCCAGGGAGTGTTAATCCTCCCACTTTGTTCTTCTTTTTAAAGATGCTTTTAGCTAGCTATTCGGGGTCTCTTTCCCTTCCAGATGAATTTGGTAATTAGCTTTTCCAAATCTTCAAAGTAGGTTTTTGGAATTTTGATTGGTACTATGTTGAATCTGTAGATCAATTTGGGGAAAATTGACATCTTAATTATATTTAGCCTTCCTATCCATGAGCAGGGAATGTCTTTCCACCTATTTCGATTTCTTTTAGCAATGTTATGTAGTTTTCTGTGTGCAAATCCTTTATGTCCCTAATAAAGTTCATTCCTAAGTTTTTGATTCTCTTAGTTGCTATTTTGAATGGATTTTTTTTTCCTTAACTGACTCCTTAGCTAGGTCTTTGATTGTGTATAGAAGTGTTACTCATTTTTGCACATTAATTTTATATCCTGTCACCCTGCTGAATTTGTTTATTAGCTCAAGTAACTTTGCTATAGATTTCTCAGGATCTTCCAAGTATAGTATCATATCATCTGCAAATAACAAGAGTTCTACTTTTTCCTTTCCAATTTGGATGCCTTTTATTTCTTAGTCCTGACTAATTGCTCTAGCTAGAATTTCTAGCACAATGTTGAATAATAGTGATGACAGTGGGCATCTTTGTCTTGTACCTGATCTTAGAGAGAAGGCTTTCAGTCTCTCTCCATTGAGTATGATTCTGGCTATCAGTTTTTCATATACTCCCTTTGATTGAGGTAGTTATCTTTGATTTTTATCTTTTGGTGTGTTTTTATCAGAAAAGGATGCTGAATTTTGTTGAATGCTTTTTCAGCATCAATCGAGATAATCGTGATTTTTTCCTTTTTGATTTGTTAATGTGCTCTATTACATTAATTGATTTTCTTGTGTTGAACCATCCTTGCATTCCTGGTATAAACCCCACTTGGTCATGGTGTATAATTCTTTCAATGTGCTGTTGAATTTGATTTGTTAATATTTTATTCAGAATTTTTGCATCTAAGTTCATTAGTGAGATTGGCCTGTAGTTTCCCTTTCTTATAGCATCTTTACCCGGTTTTGGTATTAAAATGTTATTAGCTTCACAAAATGAGTTAGGTAGAGTTCTTTTTTCCTCAGTTTTTTGGAAAAGTTTGAGCAGGACTGGTGTTAGTTCTTTCTGGAATATTTGATAAAATTCCCCTGTGAAGTGAATAAAAAGTATTTGCAAAGTCACCTTGGGGGAATGGTGAGAAAGAGGGAAAATTCAACTTCCCCAAATGGAGAATTCTTGATATTCTCACGAGCAGTGGGGACAACCAAAACAATGGGCTGAGCCTCCAATCTTGGGGTTTGTTCATATGAAACTTAACCCCATGAAGGATAGGCTAAGCCTACTTAAAATTGGGCCTAAGAGTCAACCCCAAGGGAACCTCTTGTGTTGCTCAGATGTGGACTCTCTCTGTTTCTCAGCCAACACAACAAGCAAACTCACTGCCCTCCCTCTCTCCACATGGGACATGACTCCCAGGTATGTGGACCTTCCTGACAACATGGGACAGAAATCCTAGAATGAGCTAGGACTCAGCATCAAGGGATTGAGAAAACCTTCTCGACTGAAAGGGGGAAAAGAGAAATGAGATAAAGTGCCAATGGCTGAGAGATTCCAAACAGGGTCAAGAGGTTATCCTGGAGGTTATTCTTATGCATTAAATAGATATCACCTTTTTATTTAAGGCGTAACAGAGAGGCTGGAGGGAACTGCCTGAAAATGTAGAGCTGTGTTCCAGTAGCCATGTTTCTTGAAGATGATTGTATAATGATATAGCTTTTGCAATATGACTGTGTGGTTGTGAAAACCTTGTTTCTGATGCTTTTTTAGTCTACCTTATGGACAGATGAGTAAAATGTATGGATTAAAAATAATAAATAATTGGGGGAACAAATGTTAAAATAAATTTAGCAGATTGAAATGCTAGTGATCAATGAAAGGGAGGGGTAAGGGGTATGGTATGTATGATTTTTTTCTGTTTTCTTTTTATCTCTTTTTCTGAATTGATGTAAATATTCTAAGAAATGATCATGGTGATGAATATACAAGTATGTGATAAAAAAAAGAATGTCCATATTGTGTGTTGATTGGTTTTATTAATAAAAATTTTTAAAATTTCCCCTGTGAAGCCATCTGGCCTGGGCTTTTCTTTGTAGGAAGATTTTTGATGACTGATTGAATTTCTTTACATGTGATTGGTTTGTTGAGATCTTCCATTTCTTCCACAGTCGGTGTAGATTGTTTTTGTGTCTCTAGGAATTTGTCCATTTCATCTAAGTTGTCTAGTTTGTTGGTGTATAGTTGTTCAGAGTATCCTCTTATGATTTCTTTTACTTCTTCAGGTTCTATGGTAACATACCCCTTCTCATTTCTGATTTTGTTATTTGCATCCTCTCTTATTTTCTTTGTCAGTCTTGCTAGTGACCCATCAATTTTATTGATTTTCTCAAAGAACCAACTTTTGGCTTTATTGGTACTTTCTATTGTTCTTTTATTCTCCCATTCACTTATCTCTGTTCTAATCTTTGTTATTTCTCTTCTCCTGTTTGCTTTGGGGTTAGTTTGCTGTTCTTTCTCAAGTTCCTCCAGGTTTGCTGTTAAGGCCTTGATTCTTGCTCTTTCTTGTTTTTTAATATAGGCATTTAGGGCAATAAATTTCCCTCTCAGCACAGCTTTTGCCACATCCCATAAGTTCTGATAAGTTGTATTCTCATTTTCATTCATCTCCAGATAGCTTCTGATTTCTCTAGCAATTTCTTCTTTGACCCACTGGTTGTTTAAGAGTGTGTTATTTAATCTCCATATATTTGTGAATTTTCTTGTTCTTTGGTAGTTATTGAGATCCAGCTTCATCCCATTGTGATCAGAGAAAGTGCTTTGAATAATTTCAATATTTTAAAATTGATAGAGACCTGTTTTGTGCTCCAGCATATAATCTATCCTGGAGAATGTTCCATGAACACTAGATAAGAATGTATAACTTTGTGCTTTGGGGTGCAATGACCTATATATGTCTGTTAGGTCTAATTCATTTATCAAGTTATTTAACTTCTGTTTCCTTGTTGATTTTCTGTCTGGTAGCTCTGTCTATAGAGGAGAGTGGTGTGTTGAAGTCTCCTACTATTATTGTTGAAACATCTATCACTCCCTTCAGTTTTGCCAATGTCTGTCTGATGTTCTTTGGAGCTCCTTTATTGGGAGCATAAACATTTATGATTGTTATGTCTTCTTGGTGAATTGACCCTTTAATTAGTATATAGTGCCCTTCTTTGTCTCTAATGATGTCTTTCCATTTAATGTCTATTTTGTCTGAATTTAGTACAGCTACTCCCTCTTTCTTTTGGTTACAACTTGTGTGGAAAATCTTTTTTGCATCCTTTCACTTTCAATCTATTTGTATCCTTATGTCTAAGATGAGTCTCTTGTAAGCAGTATATAGCTGGATTATTGTTCCTAATCCATTTTGCCAATCTGTATCTTTTAATTGGTAAGTTTAGTCTGTTAACATTCAGAATTATTATTGAAAAGGCATTTCTTGAGTCCACCATCTTATCTTTTTAATTTTATTTGTCAGATCTATATATTCTTTGCTCTTTTTCTCTTTGTATTCTTTAGATTACCCTTAGTGGTACTCTTCAATTCTGTGCCCTCCTCCAGACCTCCCTCTCTTGTCTTTTTTTTCAGCCAGCAGAACTCTTTTTAGTATTTCTTCTAGGGCTTGTCTCTTGTTGACAAATTCTTTCAGGACTTCTGTGTCTGTGAAAACTTTAATCTCTCCTGCAATTTTGAAGGATAATTTGGCTGGGTACAGAATTCTTGGCTGGAAGTCTTTTCTCTTTCAGGATCTTGAATATATGATACCACTGACTTCTTGCCTCCAGGGTGCTAGTTGAATAGCCTGAACTCAGTCTTATTTGGTTTCCCTTGTGTCATGGTTAGGGACACGTGTCAACTTGGCCAAGTTGTGGTACCTGTTTAACTGATTGGGCAAGCGCTGGTCTGTCTGTTGCAATGAGGACATTTCATAGGATTAGGTCATGATCACGTCAGCTGCATCCACAGCTGATTCCATTTGTAATCAGCTAAAGGGGAGTGTCTTCTGCAATTAGTGATGCTAAATCTAATCATGGGAAGCCTTTTAAGGAGAACTCAGAGGAGACAGGCCCCATTCCTGCTTC
>PVIY010012646.1:0-61287 GCA_004026745.1 Myrmecophaga tridactyla
TGGAGCAGGAGGAATGGGAGCAGGTGATGGGGTTCAGGTGTGTGGGGTGTGGGGTGAGTCATAGGCATTGGTGAGGGCAGTGCGACCAAGGAACATGGACTGGCTTACTTCCTAGTCCTGTGTTCCTGTCCGTGCGCTTCTGCGGGCTCAGCGCCTCTGTACCAGGCTCCAGCTTTCTGCCTCTCAGCTCCTCATCCTCTGCAACCAGGGCTGCTGCATGTGGTGCAGAAGGCTCTCCCAGGTCAGCTGCACTCCCGAATCACCGCCTCGGTCGCCCTCCTGTCCCTTTTCTAACTTTTCCATAGAGCAGGGCTAACCTCAAGCTGCTCTAGTCTGCCATCTTCCCGGAAGTTGCTACCAGAAAATTTTAAATTCCGTTTGTGGCTCCCATTTATATTTCTGCTGGATAGTGCTGCTCAAGAGTAGCCATTCCCAAAGTGTGGTTCCCGGACCAAGAGCACCAGGGTCAACCTGGGAACTTGTGAGTAACGCAAATTCTCAGGACCCACTCCAGGCCCACTTAACCAGAAACCCTGGTGGGAGAGACCAACAACCTGTGTGCAGGAGCTCTCCAGGTGATTCTGCTGCATGTCAAGGCCGAGACCCACTGCTCTAGTCTATCCCTGGTTATGCTCAGCCACCCAGGGAAGGAACTGGTTATGAGTCAGCCTTTGCAGAGATGTGGGCTAAGTTAGAATCCTAGGATTGTCACTTATGATCTTGGGCAGGGTATCTGGGCCTCAGTCTCTAATATAGGAACAATGATGGTATCTGCCTTCCTGAGTTTTTACCTGGATTAAGTGGAATGCAAAGTACCTAGCACATAGTGAGTGCTCAAAAAACAGTATAAATAGTTTCTATTATCATCATTGCCATCAAGATTCCTCAAATACTCCACCTCAAGATTCCACAGCTTTTATCCCCTTCTCTTTATGGATCATGAATTAGAAATCCTGGGGTTTGGACAGTGGCAACTGAAGAAGAAATGACTCCAGGGTTCTGCATCTATAGCACTGCTTTCTTGTCTTATAAATAGGGCAAGAACACTACAAATGACAACAGTATGGGAAACATGTTCTCCTAGAATGTCTATAATCAAGAAAATGTGAGAGGTTTGGCCAATTTTTCATTATTCACCAAATGTTTACTGAACATCCCTTAATGCTAGGAACTAGTTGAAGTTCTGGGGGTATGATAGAAAAGAAACCATAAAGCTTAAAATTTGCTCAATGATATATAAGTAAACAAAATAAACAAGTAGAAAATTATCCTATAACTGTTTACACATTGAGAGTAGGACTTTTGCTGGCTTCTCTTTCTCTTCTTTGCCTAGACCAGTGCTTCACTCATAGCAGACACTTAGGGAATGTTCATTTTTCAGTCCACCCTTCCGTCATAGACTAGTGGGCTTTCTAGAATTTGGGTGGGAGTTACTTTATATATTCAAAATCAACTCACTCAATTTAGAAATGAGGAAACTGAAACTAAGAAAAGTCCTCAGGTCACACAGCTGACCAGGCTGCAGCAGAGCTAGATCTGGTTCTCTGACCCACAGCTCCTTTTCTTTCCCTATATTACACCTCCGACGGCCTGGGGAACCTTGATCAGTGCCCTGGTTTAACCTAGGAATGTCAAGAGGTAGAATTTGCAGCAAAAATGTTGGGCCCTAGTGGGCATTAGAATCTATTGGCTTTATCTAATTGCCTGTCTCTAAAAGCAAATCAGGCAAAAATAGAGATGAATACACATTTTCCAATAGGTAATATGTCAACTATTGGTAAATAAAATTCTGAAAGTTCTCCCTCTGCTCTTTTCTTAGAACACATAGAGGGTAGTCATCATTCATTTGCCGGCAACTATTTATTGAACCCCTCTGTGTGCCTGGGACATATATCAATGGACTAAACAGTTTAAAACCCCGATCTTCGAGGAGCCTCCAGAGGGGAAAGACAGACGATATATAAAATAGAGAAGCCTTTTTGTAAATTAGAAGGCGGAAAGTGCCATAGGGACTAATAAAGCTGAGAAGAAAGCAGGGTCTGCTCGGGGTCTGCGATTATAAAAAGGTGCTCAGAGAAGCTGTCATTAAGAAGGAGAAACCTGAGGAAAGACGTGAAAGGAGGTGGGAAGGGCTGTGTGGATAGCTGGGGAAAGAGTGGTCCAGGCAGAGAGAACAACCAGTGTAAAAGCCTGAGATGGGAATGGTTATGGCATGTTCAAGAAAGAGCAAAGAGACCAGCATGGCTGGAGCCGAGGGGACGAGGGGAGGAGGGCACGGGGCACACATCTCCAAGGGTCTTATCAGACTTTTCCAAATACTAGTAGTGTTGTCACCCCAGCTTTATGAAAAGTTGATTTAAATAACTGCTTTATAAAAACCATAACTGTCAACAAACTCAAGCTAAAAAGTTCTTTCATAGCAGGTTGTAGCATCCTCCTTTTCTTAACAGCCTAAGAAAAGAAGCAACGTGACTGGGACATACAGTGTGAAAATTTAAAGATGTTTCTCATCAAGAATTCAAACGTCACTTACCCAAAGGACAGGGTGAACCAAACGATTGTAAGCTTTATTGTATTTTCCCTGACTGGGTAGTTGAAACATTTCTTAAAGGTCAACCAAATCTGTGAAATATTAGAGAGTTAGTTTTTTTTTCTTTTTAACTTATGTAGTTATTTAGCCAACCCCACTCCCCAAACCCTTCCACCCAATTATCAAAAGCTGAGTTTTCTTTGGGCTGAGTTCATTTGAACTTACAATGTAAAAGCTAAAGGCCAAAGGAAACCAAACACTGGAATTTTCATTTTTCTATTTCCTGAGGCCAACAGACAAGACTTAAGTCCCCCGAGCCACTGTTAAGACTCCTGGCCTAACATTTTCCCTTCCCAAAGATGCAGTGTTTTGACTGTCCTGCTGATTCTAAGGGGGTCCACTTACCTGGTCCAGGTAAGGGAGAAGTAAATGGATAGCAAATTGAAGGGGAGGTGTTCCACTCAAAGCACACTGCAGCTAAGCCTCTCTTCTGACTATCCTCCAGTGCGACAAGTTGACAAGTATGCCACAGTGGGACTTGTTACTTACTCCATGCAATTCTGTGTGGACTCGAACAAAACACCTCCGATACCATGTTCCTGTATCACTCTCAATTTCGATCAGTTCATCTATTTGTTTTGGGGTTTTGATTCTGTTTACCTGTAAAGAGCAATAGAACACAAGGCGTTGAGTTCCCCTCTCTGAAGTTGCTGAGTTTAGGTTCACAATTTGTTTTTAAAGGAGCAAAAGAAGTCAGCAGGTATATGATAATCTGATCATACATATATGGACCCATCTGCATAAATATACAGATCCAAATGGCACCTAAAAAATGTACCCGAAAAGGGAAAAAGAAATTGGTTCCTTTGTGGACCTGTCCTAACTTCCCCTACTAATCAACATTTGCGTGCTTTGGATAAATCTGAGAGAGGATATAAAAATGCTCACATGGGTTACCTCTGTCAGAGAGAACTTCTGAACAGATTTTTCTGGAGATCCTGCCAACATCCAAAGTAGCAATTCTATTGTGGGAACTCAGCTAGCAAGGCTGGCTTTTTACATTTATTTAATATATTTTTTGAGAAATCTTCACACACAAGCAGTCTATCCACAGTATACAATCAATGGCTCACATTATCATCACATGGTTGTGTATTTCTCACCATGATCATTTCTTAGAACACTTGCTTCTTTCCAGAAAAAGAAATAAAAATTCATACATCCCATATCTCTTACCTGTCCCTCTCTTGATCATGAGTATTTCAATCTACCGAAATTTTTTTTACGCCTTATCCTCCCTCCCATTATTTATTTATTTTTATCTTTTTTATTCATCAAGGCTGACTTTGGACACAGGTGATTTGGGGGCCCATGGCATCTTCAAATTGTACCAGCAGGTAGTAGCCTCTTCCTGGTTATGCAAATAAAAATGTCTGCACTTAATGAACATACTTTCTAAGCTAAGTGTGGACTTTCAAATACAGTCAACCCACAGCCCACAATGTAGGGATTATTTTGTGACACTTAAGCAAAAACAAATTTTTAGAGGCATAGGAAGAGAAGCTTGAAAAGAAACCTTTGAGGAATGCATGCAAATTCATTGTATTGTAGACATAACCAGGGAAAAAACAAATATGTCATGGTAGAATCATGTAATGACCTCGGGATAATCCATTCTTTTGGAGTGTTCCTAGCCTATTTCTCTCCAGTCCTTCTATGATAAAATTAAAGAATGACCAGGAGTGGCCTTGGTAACAAACTTCCTGGAAGAAAAGGAAGGTAAGCAGGGAAACGAAGCCCTATAGTGGTACCTTCTCAGAGGATCTTTGATAAAGGGATGGGTAAATTGACATTCAGAAGCTGCATGATGTCACAAGATTCCTCCAATTATTTAAAAATATTCTTCCTCTTTTGTGAGTCTTCTCACCAAAAGGTGGCCTATTCAAATACTTCCAGGTCCTTAATGGAAGATATAATTGCTGGTCTGCATTTCTCCACTACATTGCACAGAAACGTTTGCTAATTAAGATTCATTGGAGGGAATGCAGACTGAACTTAACATTTTAAAAACTTGATTTCCTAAATAAACAAAATGAATAAATAAGGTGCCAGGAGACTGGCACTAATCAGGGGCTACCTCACATGTTTTAAGACCCATAATTAATATATGATTGCTATTAATATCTAATAGCCATTGAATATCCTGACGACTGCACACATACATCAAAAGATTTAAAAACCATTGTTCCTTCCAAAAATTGGGTGCATCCCATTTTCACTAGCTCAGACTGGTTCTCCACTTTGAGAATAAACTGTAGCTAGAGGATGGAAGAACACTCCATGGAGAGGAATAGCGTGGACAAGGGCCGTGCAGCAGGATTAGGTAAAATGGCAAAGAAGAGCTAGTGAAAGACCAGTATAGCTGGTGCAGAGAGAGAAACTGGAAAGTAGGTAGGCGCTAGAACTCAAGGGGCCTGGTTGGCCAGATTGAGGGTTTTTGTCTAAACTGAGAGCATTAGGAAGCCAGTAAAATGTGAAGTCAGGTGAGTATATGTGCGCATGTGCAATACATGGAGGGATATATTTTGGAATTAAATCTCTGACCCTTTTATACTTATGTTCAAGTCAAGCCAGATATAATTGAAGCCACATATTTGGATTTCCTTTCTCTGGCTTCTCACAGGGCTGCTTTCTTGTACTGAATTCTGATTTAATATTAATCATTGACCTAACAAATGGCCATGGGTAAAATATTTGCTTTTCTATAAAACTGTTCCTGAAGAAGTAGTCCCTTATATTGTTCAGTGTCCCTTATAATAAAGTTTATAAACAAATTACAAGTAGAATAAATAAAGTAATGGCATATTACCATTTACTTTGTATTGAAAGCTGTGTGATCCATTAAGTTTCTTTTTTGCCTTGGCTGTCAGGAAACAGTTACTCTGCTTGCTCCTCTAGTGATACTGTATTTTCACTTACTCATTACTGGTTCTCATTATTTCAACTTATTTCAACTTCAGTAAATTATTTTGTAATATTATAAAGTATTCGAAGGTCTGGGAAGGCCTCAGAGTTATGAAGGCTAATGCCTGCTGTCTCAGAAAAAAGACTCCATGGAACTGCTGTGAGTCTCTCCCTTTGTGGGGGATGTGGAGAATGTCCACTTGGAAATGTACCTGGAAACGCAGAGACCAGCACTCACACTAATTAGGGGTATTTTGTGCCACTCTTCCATGTAAAATACATAAGGTTGATTTTGGTTTTTGACTCAATTTAAATCTTTTTAAATTTATCGAGACTTGTTTTGTGACCCAATATGTGGTCTCTCCTGGAGAACGTCCATAGGTTTCTTCTTGAGAAGAAAGTAAATCCTGCTGTTTTGAGGCGTAGTGTTTTGAGTTAAGTCTGTTAGGAGGTGTAGTCCATTTATCACATTGCTGAAGTTCTGTTTCCCTGTTGTTCTACCGTCTGGAAGTTCTGTCTGCTGATGGGAGCGGTGCATTGAAGCCTCCAACAATTACTGTGGAGGTGAGTATTTCTCCCTTCAGCTTTGCTACTGTTTGCCTCATGAATTTTGGGGCACTATGGTAAGGTGCATAAATGTTTATGATTGTTATTTCTTCTTGGTGGTTGACTCTTTATTAATATGTAGTCTCCTTCTTTGTCTCTTGCAACAGATTTTTTTTCAAATGTAATTTTATTGAGATATATTCATACACCATATAATTCATCCAAAGTTTGCAATCAGTGGTTCACAGTACCATCACATGGCTGTGTCCTGTAACAGATCCTGACTTAAAGTTAATTTTGTCCATTATTCATATATCTGCCCCAGCTCTCTTTTGGTTACTATTTGCAAGGAATATTTTTTTCTGAAAAATTTTAATTTTTCAACCTATTTGGGTTTTTGGGTCTCAGGTAAGTCTCTTGTAAACAACATATAGTTGGTTCGTGCTTTTTTATGCATTCTGCCAATCTGTGTGTTTTGATTGGTGAGTTTAATCCACTAATATTCAGTATCATTACTATTTTGTCCTTTGTTTTTTTATATGTCATATCCTATTTGTCTCTCTTCCTCTATATGTCATATCTTTTTTGTCTTTCTTCCTTTATTGCAGCCTTTTTTTTTTTTGGTATAGTTCATCTTTTGTGATATAATTGACTGATCCCTTTCTCATTTACATTCCTTTGTATTTTTCAAATACTTTCTTTGTGGTTATCCTGGGGTTTGTATATTGTAGTCTATGACCTGTTATTTTGAAAAGGTACCAGCTTAATTTCAATAGCATACACATTCTCTGTTCCTGTGTTATTTTATTTTCCCTCTTTATGTTGTTGTCATATTACCTCTCTATATTTTGCTTGTCTGTTATAAGGAAATATAACTGCTTATTCAATTGTATTCTAATTCTTATAAGAAATAAAGAGTAGAGTTGTATACTGAGGATATATTACTACTGGGTTTTGCATTTACGCTTTTAATTTCCTTCACTGAAGATCACCATTTCTTTACACTGCTCCAAGCCATTCTCTTTTTATCTTTTCCTTTTAGTCTGAAGACCTCCCTTTAGGAATTCTTGTAGGGCAGGTCTTTTGGAGACAAAATCTCTGTTTATCTGTGAATGTCTTAAATACGCCTTAATTTTTGAAGGACATAGAATGTCCTTCAAATTTTTTTTTTTGCTGGACAAAGAATTTTGGGCTAGAGTTTTTCTCTTTCAGTACCTTAAATATGGCATGCCATTGCCTTCTCGTTTCCATGGCTTCTGATGAGAAAGCGGCCCTTAGTGTTACTGATACCCCTGCATGTGACAAACCACTTTTGCTGCTTTCAGAATTCTCTCTTTACTTTGGCTTTCGATGTTTTGATTAGTATGTGTCTTGGAGTAGGTCTGTTAGGGTTTATCCTGTTTGGAGTAAGTTCCACTTCTTGGACATGAATATTTATTTATGTTTTTCATAAGAATTGGGAAATTTTCAGCCATTATTTCCTCAAATATTCATTCTGCCACTTTTCCCTCCTCATCTTCTTCTAGGAATCCCATGGTGCATCTCTTGGTGTGCCTTATGCTGTTACATAGCCTCCCAGGCTCTGCTTATTTTTTTCTATTCTTTTCTCTATCTGTTCTCCTGACTGTATGATTTTGATTGTCCTGTCTTCTAGCTCTTTGATTCTTTCTTCTGCCTGTTCAAACCTGCTGCTGCATTCTGCTAGTGTATTTTTAATCTTAATTATTGTGTTTTTCATCCTCATATGTTCTGCTATGTTTCTTTTTAAACTTCTTAATTCTTCTTTTTGTTATCTATATCCACATTTAGTTTATTTAAATCCATATTTTCCATCAACTCTTTGAATGGATCTAGGAGATTTGATTGAACTTCTTTGATTATTTGTTCCAAATTTGGTTTCCTCTCAAGGTTTAATTTGTTCCCTTGAATAAGCCAGATCTTCCCATTTCTTTGCAATGCTTGTAATTTTTTGCTGATGTCTGGGAATCTGATTATTTTGCTAGGCTAGCTCTGAAAGTCAGTTTCTCCCTTGCGCCTAGGGTTTTATTATAGATTGGCTTTGTGGTTAGGCTCTTCTTCAATGCTTGGTTTGTACTGAACCTTTAGAGCAGGCTGTGTTTAATAGTTCAGATTTTCTCAGGTCTTGCCACCTGTTTCTTGCCCTCAGACATACAGTGCAATTTTTTTAAATTATTATTTTAATTAAAGAAGTTGTAGGTTTATAGAAAAGTCACATAAAAACACAGCATTCCCATATACCCCAAATTGTTGACACTTGACATTGGTGTCAAGTGCCTTTATTACAATTGATGAAAGAAAATTAAAATAGCACTATTACCTATAGTCCATAGTTTATACTAGGTGTATTTCCCCCTATATACCACCTATTATTAATACTCTGTAATAGTGTCATACATATGTTACAATTCATGAAAGAACATTTTTATACTTGTACTATTAATCCCAGCCCATTGCCTATAGCAGGGCTCACTGTTTTATCTAATTCATGCTTTATCTTCTAACTTTCATTCTAGTAACATACACTACCCTAAATTTCCCCTTTCAACTACCTCCACATATATGATTCAGCCCTGTTAGTTATACTTACAATAAAGCGCCTCCATCACCACCATCCATTTCCAGACCTCTACAATCAACCTAAATTGTACAATTCTGTACAAATTAAGAAGCAGTACCCCATTCTTTATTCCCAATCTGTTCTCTGGTAACCTATACTCTAGTTCTAACTCTATGAGTTTGCTTATTATAATTAGCTCATATCAGTGAGACCATACAATATTTGTCCTTTTATATCTGGCTTATTTCACTCAGAATAATGTCCTCCAAGGTTCACCCATGTTGTCACATGCAGCAAGATTTTATTCCTTTTTACAGCTGAATAATATTCCATCATAGGTATATACCACATTTTGTTCATCCATGCATCAGTTGAGAGACACTTGCCATCCCTTGGCAATTGTGAATAATGCCACTATGAACACCTGTGTAGAATTATCTGTTCGAGTCCCTGCTTTCTATTCTTCTGGTATATACTTAGTCGTGGGATTGCTGGGTCATATGGTAATTCTCTATTTAGCTTCCTGAGGAGCCACCAAACTGCCACAGTGGCTGCACCATTTTACATTCCCACCAGCAATAAATGAATGTTCCTATTTCTCCACATCCTCACCAACACTTGAAATTTTCTTTCTTTCTTTTTTTTCTTTTAAATAGTAGCCATTCTAGTGGGTGTGACGTGACATCTCATTGTGGTTTAGATGTGCATTTCCCTACTAGCTAGTGAGGTCGAGCATTTTTCATGTGCTTTTTAGCCATTTGTATCTCCTCTTTGGAGACATATCTATTCAAGTCTTTTGCCCGTTGTTTTCATTGGGTTGTATTTTTTCTTGTTGTTAAGTTGAAGGATTTCTTTATATATAGTGGATGTTAAACCTTATCAGCTATGCGTGGAGTTCTAACTGGCTGCTCTGCGTTCCTCTCTGGTCTCTGCCGTGGTGGGAGGGACTCGGGCTGTGCTGCCCTGTGTGACTCCTGAGTGCGTGAGACAGACCGAGGGGAAGGTAGATGGGGATGGTCTGGCTGCCTGCGGCAGAATTTTCCTACCTGATAATCTTCTGTTTCTCCAATTTAGCATTTGTGGAGTCCTTCTCTGGTATCTACTGTCCTCCAGAGTTCCAAGCAAATAGGATTTGTCCTTTTATTTGCTGAATCTCTGGGTAGGCTTTTTCAAGCGATGTCTTATGTCACCAAGTTGATGATATTACTGTGGTATAACTTTTAAGACTGCCCTTTTATGTGCAAATGCTTCGCTTCCAAGAGATTTCCTTTCCTTTGTTCCTTCTCTGGGCATCCCGGGCTGTTCTGTTGGTTTTTGTGAAGCTTTTCCTCTCTGTGTCTTTCTTCAACTGCCCTACCATGTTTAGTGTCCCATTGTATTATGACTTTCTTTACTGGGGCCCACCCTGCCTTATGTGGGCCCAGCTTTCCCTTTTCCTGTGAGACTTCCTGCCTTGGGTAACTTCCATGGCAGGGTGGCCCACCCCAGGGAGCCAGATGGGGCCAAGGTGTAGAGACAGCCACTCTTTTCACTTAGGCGCTCCTGCAATTAGAGACCCAGCGGGGTGCGCCCCTTGCCAACAGAACCCCTGCACGGCACTAGCTTCAGGGGGTCCCTTTTGTGCGCCTGTGCCTGCCCCACGCACCGCCCCACCTTTTGGGCTCTGTCCTGGTCTATATAGCCTTGAGACTCTGTGCCTGAAAGTATGTTTTTTTTGTTTTTGTTTTAAATTTCCAAGTCCATTTTAACAAGTAGTTACAGAACAGATTTTAAAGTTTGGTATGGGTTAGAATTCCATAATTTTAGGCTTTTATTTCTACCTGCTCTAAGGTACTGGAGGCTAAAAGAAATGCCAGTATAATGATTAGGGGGCCAGGCTGGGTGGGGCCGGTGAGTGAGCACTTAGGTGGGGACTGAGCGAGGGAGGATTGGCACAGCAGAGCTCCCGCCTGCTTTTCTGGTGTTTTTATTTATTTATTTTCTTTAACTCAGCATTTGTGGACTCTTTCTCCATCTCTGCTGTCCTCCAGAGTCTCAAGCCAGTGAGATCTGTCCTTTCATTAGTTGTTTCTGAGGGAAAACTTTTCCGGTGAAGTCTTAAGTGACCAGTTGGATGATGGCAGCTCTCTGTCTTCAATATTTTTTAAAAAGCATGATATCCAATCTCTAATTTCATTAGTGGTTATCATTAAGTTTTTGGAAAGTTATTCTCTATCCTATGTTTTCACAAAACTCAGCACACATACTTTTCCTGAACGTTTTTGCTACTCCTAACTCCTGGGTCTGTTGGTACAGAAGACCGTGATAGAATATAAAAAAATTTTAAAAATATATAATTTCATATTTTTAAAAAAGATCTTTGATAGTCACTTTACATCTGTTATCATTCTAATTAAGACTGTTCTGTAAGAATCAATATATTTAACTTGTTTCTTGAGTTCTTAATTTTGTTTCTTCTTGTTTTGAACACATGAAGTTATTTTTTCTAGAAGGCTTCATTGGTGGTATTTTTATGGTCTCTTTCATTTATGAGAATATCCTTCTATTTCCTTTATATGTGAACAACTTGTCAATTTTACATTTGGGAAGCACTTCTTTTTAATAATTTAATAGATCTTTATACACATATTTTTTCTTATTGAGGCTAAGATTTAACTGGAGTTTAGCAAATACTTCTCTATGAAGTCCAGAATCCATATGATGGTTTCTCTGACATACTGTATAACACTGAGCTGGAATCGCTCAGGTAGGTCTTGAACAAGAGTGCCTAATAGATCTTCCAGCAAGCTGAGTGAAAGCCAGTGATACATGGGGTGTCTCATGAGATAATAAACCTGGAGGTGCCTTGGGAAAGGTAAGATAGCTGGAAAGTTACAGGTTCCTAAGGTTTGTACTGGAGAGCACAACTGGATAAGGCCATCTGTGTCTTCTGACCCTCCTCCCCCCACTTACACATATACAGACTCATAGGTATGTTTACAGATCTGTAGTACACAGATGTGTGTATTTATTGATAGCTGCTGTTTATGGAGTGCTTAGGATGTGTCAGAAATTATATTAAATACTCTACGTACATGATCTCATCTGATCTTCCTCCAAAACGCCACCAATTAGATGCTATTATAACTATTTTACTGATAAGGGAACTAGAGCTCAGAACTTTGAAATTATTGTTCAGGTTATGCAGCAAGTAAGTGACAGAACTGGATTTTGACCAGATAGTCTGATCATTTAGACTGGGGCATGGGCTCTCAGCTGGTGACACTTTACCCAAGAGGCCTCTAGGACACTCTGAGCTCCTTAGCTGAGCAGCACATTTCAGCCAGGTGGCCAGGGCAAGAGCAGGTGGCCGAGCAGAGCAAATGAGGTGGCTTGGCAGAGGCCTGGATCTCCTCCAATACCAAGCCAAGAAGAGTCAGCTGGTGATCTCTACAACCGAAGGACTTATGCCTCTTGGCACTGAAGACAGGAGTCAGAGAATAAGTCTACAGTTAAAATGCCTTCCCACCTTCACCTCATCTCTCGGGGGGGGGGGGTGTCATCATTTAACCAACCACTGACCCTGGAGCCCTAGACAGGCAGAGGCAGAGGCTGGCAAGTTCTGGTGGCCTCGGCCTATTCCCACAAATAAAGTTTTATGGGAACACAGCCATGCCAGTATGCTCATGTGTTGTGGACAGCCGCTTTCACGGTACAGTGGCAGAGTGGACTAGTTATGGCAGAGACTAAAACGTTTGCTCTCTGGCTCTTTGCAGAGAAAGTTAGCCAGCCCTTGGCACAGAGGGCCCGCTGAGAGGGAGTACTCACGGTGAAGACTTTCTCAGGCTGGCCCCGTGCCCTCATATTTGTGTCGTGAATGAACTTCAGAATCATCCAAGCTTCATCGTGTTTTCCAACCTAAGAAAAGTGGGTAGACAGTGAGGTGCTAAGATGCAAAACACTTATATAGTCCATGATTTTTCAATGACCCTCTTACATTGTCAGGTAAAATTGGGTGCAACTGTGCAAATGTCTAAATATCTCTAAATGACATGTTTAGATATGTTCCAATGCAACGCATAGTCTACTTGGACATTACTGAGTAATATATCAGCTCAGCGGAGGTGCCTTTAACAAAAAATGGCATCTATGGGTGGCAAAATTTCATTTATAAAACAATAAGCCACGTACTCCTTACGGAGTGAAGCGTCACTTGCTTCGGGAGAAACATTCACGCTTTCTGGCCACGAGGCAGCTTTTCCCAGGTGCTGGTGGTTTAAAGCATGCCTCCATGAAGCCACAGCCTCTGGAATTTCATAGACAGAAAGAAAACTGCACCTTCCAGAGAGGGAAACCCACGCTTGCTAGAGTGAAACGGGGGACTCTTTCCACGGGCGGGGTGCCTGGGTGTTTGCAGTAAGAAGGTTACCTCCAGCAGGAAGCGGGGGCTCTCCGGCATGAACGTGAGAGCCACCACCGAGAACACGCAGGGGAGGGCGCAGACGACCACAAACACGCGCCAGCTGTGGAACTGGTAGGCGGACCCCATGCTGAAGCTCCAGCCTGGAAAAGGAGCAGCAAGGGTGAGGGAGCGTGCACACTGCCCGCTGGGGAAGCGAGGGCTCCCCCGGCACTGCGAGCATTCACACCAGACCTACAGCAGCCAAGAGTTAGTAACTAACCCCAGAGGGGTGAGGTGAGCTGGGCGTCAGCCCCAGGGACCAGACCAGCAGAAGCAGCGCTGGAAAGAAAGGTGTTTGGAAGCAAAGGGATCTGGGCCTGGGTATGAGGGTGCAGGTGGGCTTATGAAGAATCAAGCTCCAAAGGCAGAGGTGAAATTGATTTGGGACAAAACTCTTTTCCCTAGGTCACTAGGCTGGGCATCTCCAGTGTCTGCTGCCAGCTCAGTCTCTCCTCTTCTGCAGCTGGTGGCATGCCTGGAGACTGCCCTTTGGGATGGCATCAGCTGGCTCCGGGTGGGGTGAAATAAAGACAGTACCAGCAGGAGGCAAGGGGAGGAGGGCGCAGGGTGGGATGCTTCCTCCTCTCGCCTCCCGCTCCCTTCCTCCCCACAGGCCCCACCTCCTCTTGCCCCTTGCTGCGGGCGGGCCGGGGTACAGGGTGTTCTCCTGTGACCAGCTCCGAGATGCCCCAGCATTCCCTGTTGGCACCCATGCACAGCTCGGCAGGCAGTACTTTCATTAAACGTTTTTCAGTAGCCCCTTCTGAGGGTGTGATCTTCATGACCAGGGCAGTCATTGGGAGCTGACAGTGATTCCATCTCTTCACATCCGCGTATCACAAAATAGGTCAAGAACTTTAAATGTCTAAGCAGCATTTTTATGTTGACAACAGAAGTGTGTGGTGCTACAAATAGAATCCCTTCAAGAACTGAAAGAGAGCCACTAATGGAATGAATAAGAAATGGTTGAAAGCAAAACTCAAACATGGTTCTAAACGAGAAATAATGAGGCACATCAAATTTAATTGAAAACAGAGAGGAGGCTTATAGAGGCACTGATGAATTATGTGAGGTGAAAATTTAATTTGTAGTAGTGCTTGGTATTTATAAGGCTTTTTATGAACAAGATTAGGGGAAATCAGTATGATCGATTAGGGAGATCAGTATAATTATTCATTGTATACACAGAGCCGGTTGAGATTCTACAGGTGACGGAACTTTCTCAAGGCCAGAGAGGAAGCTATATACCAAAATCTTCCCCGCCAGAATTCAAGGCAGAGTCCCTAACTCGCAGCTCTACCTGTTTGCACACACCCTCACTAGTTCTCAGACATAGAATTTGTTTACAAATAATGTAAATATGAATGACATGCTATATCAATCTTAGAGCAGTAAAAATTTTATGGAATTTAATTTATGAGGATTATGAGGATTGTTAATTTAGTTATAGCACAAACTTCAGCTGTCAATGACAGCTCTCAATGTTTTATGTAGTAGACGCTCAAGAGTCTCAAATTTCCAAAAAGCAGTTCTATGATGCAACAGAGAAAATATACATTATTCATTTCACTTTTGATCTTAGAGCATCATATAAAGAACTTCTTTTTAAAAGACTCTGAATATTATTATTTTAAGCACTGGATGAAAAAGAAAAGCTTTAGTTGGCTGAGCTAAGCAAATGCGAAGTTTTAATTTCAGGCTGCAGCACACTGCATAGTCATGAATTGGTACGTCTGAAAGTACAGGGGGAAAGATGGAAGACAAAGAGAAGGCTCTTGTTGCTTCTGGTTGTTTTTTTTTTTTTTTATGAGTTCAGAAGGTGCAGTTTTGCAAGCTAAAATAGAATGAAGTTATCTAAACAAGGAGAAAGTCACACTGCAATGGAGAGAGCAGGGAACTTCTTGTAACAGAACCATGCCCCTCCTCACCCCAAAGAAGTTCACATTCTAATCCCTGGAATCGTGAAGATGTTTCCTTAAGGTGGGAAGAGGGACTTTGCAGATGAGATTAAGGATCTCAGGATGGGGCCATTGTCCTGACTGTCCAGGTGGGTCCAGTGTAATCACAAGGACTCTCCTTATAAGGGAAAGGAGGGGGCAGGAGTGTCAGAGTGAGAGAAGATGACAAAGAAAGCATAAATCAGAAGAAAGAGATTTCAAGATGCTACACTGACGGCTTTGAAGATGGAGGAAGGAAGGGATCATGAGCCAAGAAATCTAGGTGGCTTCTAGAAGCTGAAGAGGCAAGGAGAGGGATTTTTCCCCTAGAGTCTCCCTAGAGCCAACCCATTTTGGGCTTCTGGTCTCTAGAACTATAAGGTAATAAATAAATTTGCTTTTAAGCCACTAAATTTGTGGTAATTTGTTACAACGGCAATAACTTTCTAGTTATAGCTTAATCATTAATTTGATTGATATAAATCAAGTTAGAAAATTTCAGCTCTTCTTTATAAAACCTCAGTGTTCCTGCTTTTGCTCAGACTTCTGCAGAACTTCACACTCTCTCGTGACAGCTGATCTTATTAGGAATGGTGTCTTTCACTTTTTTTTTTTTGCTTCTGGAAAATTTACTTTGTCTTTCATGGAAACAAATTGGAACTTTTTCACGGGTTGGAACTGTTTTGTTCTTATTCCATTTTAATTAGTTTCTCCTCCATCCTTGGTCAATTATCTAAATGAACATTTTGGTTCTCTCCAATAATTATCGATTTTGTTTTCTTTCCTATTTTCTTCCTCAATCTGCAATTCTTTCCTTTGCTTTGATTTCTAGTTCATAGAATAACAGAATATTGGAACTGGAAGGGTCTTATAGATGATCCAATTCAACATGCATTTTACAGTTGAGACAAAGATCTCGACTCTCAGGCGTAAACAGCCTCCTCAGCACGTCCTCTTCAATGGCAGGTGAGTCAAGCATAGGACGCCCAAGAATGGACTCTCGAACGTTCCCAAACCTGGCCCTCCCAAGGTGTTTCCAGTCCAATAAAGGTTACAAGCATGTACTCAATTGCTCAGGTCCAAACTCTGAGGTCATCTAATCGCCAATCCAACAGCCAGTCTTAATTCATGTCTCAGTTCAAAATATACCTCTAAGGAGAGGCCATCCCCAACTCCCACGCCCCACCCGGCCCTGTTCTGTCTCTTCACAGTGACATGGTTTTTCGTTGTTGTTGTTGTTGAGCCCTTCCCCATGTGGAATTACACTGTTTGGCGGCTGACTGATTGATTGTCACCACGCCAGAACATACGCTCCTGGAGAGCAGGGACTTTGCATGCGCCGTTCCCCACTGCATCCCCAGGTGTCAGAATACTGCTGATGCACAGGATATGCTCAGTGAATTAGAACTGAAAGACTGAACAATTGCATCAGCCAAGTCTCTACACAGTTACGTTAGACAACTAGTTCAGGGTTAAGTAGAAACAGAACCTGAAAGTTATTTCCTTTTGAAAGCTTTCCCCATGAAAATAAACTATCTTCTGATTGTTCTCTTAGCTTTCTCTTGCCCTTTCAACTTTTTGCTTGTAATATCACTTTTTGTTTTCAAATGTAAAAATCAATCCTGCGCTTACATGGTTGACCACGTTACAAGCCTCACATACCACGTGTTCAGTCCATTACCGCCTTATCTTCACGGGATCTAATGAAATCAGGCCCCTCTAGTCATTCCAAGTCAAGCTGACTTCGCCCTTCCCTGACGTTCCAGAATGCCTTTAGGTCCAGCAGTTCCTGAAAACCAGTGTCCTGCACTCTGTGGCCAGTCCATGGATCTTTTTAGTTTAGGTTAGTTTAGGTACTATATATATATATCTTTAGGTAAGAAATATTTTGTTACATTCCATTCCATTACAAACCCATCAGTCAAATCTAAACTATATTTCTAACCTTTTGTCATATATGCATTTGTAGATGTCCTTACTTTTTACTTGGTAGTAAACGTCCAAAGGTTGAGAAGGAAACATTTTAGTTTCCAGTTTTTGGTTAATTTTTTTTTTTGTAATTTTAATTCTAGTAACATATATTTAACCTAAAATTTCTCCTTTTAACCACACTCACATACATAACTTGGAGCTGTTGATTACCCTCATGGTACTGTGCTGCCTTCACCACTGTCCACTTTCCCAGCATGCATTTGAAAGGATGTTTGTTTTTTTAGCCAGTTTTGAAGGGAGAGGTTTTTTCAGGATACCTAGTCCTCAGTGTAGTACCTTTAGGGTCTTTGCATTTGATTTTTTTCCTGCCCAGACTTTTCTGCCTGAACTTTTGCACGCGTGCTGCCACCTTCGCAGCGTCCAGGACTCAGTTTAAAGTGGTCTCCTCAGAGACGCCTAGACGCTAAATCCCACTCTCTGTTGTATCCCTGTTTTATTGTCCTCACAGCTCACCATCTTCTAAAACCATCATGTTCATTTATTGGTTTATGTTTTTATCGTTCGTCCCTCTGTTTTCTTCCCCCTACCATGAGAGCAGGAACTCTGCTTCTCTGACTCACCAAATTGTCCCCAGGGCCTAGAACAAGTCCTGACCCACAGGAAGCATTTTTAAAACATTTGTTGAATTAACTCACATAAGTATACACCCAAACTGATGACATGTGCACCTGAGCAGAAGCAAAATCACTGCAGGTTACCCGGGCAGCAGCTGCTCAGGTTCCCTACTTTTCGAATTTGAACTAAACAGCAAAACAACTTTGACTTATTTTTTACAATTAAATTTGTAATTTATACATGGTAAAATTTATTTATTTTTTTAGTTGTGCAGTTCTGCGCTTGACAAAGGACAGCATCGTAAGCAGTTTATCATCCCAAACATTCCCTCCTGCTGTCCCTTTGGAGTCAGGTCCTACCCCATTCCTGCCCCCTGCTTTCTGCCCCAGCAGAGCGGCCTTCTCCAGAGCATCCTGGGAATGAAATCATACAGTAGACAGGTTCTCGATTCTGCCTTCTTCTCACTTAGCACAATGCATTTGAGATTCAACTATATTGTTGAATGTAATAATAGTTTGTTTCTTTTCGTTGTTGAATAGTTTCCATTTTATGGATATGCCACAGTTAGTTTTCCCACTCTCCAGGTGCAGGACAATTGGATTGTTTCCAGTTTTTGAGTGATTCTGAATAAAGTTGCTTTAAACATTTGGGGAAGATGTCTGTGTACGCCTAAGTTTTTCTTTTGTCTTGGGTCAACATCAAGGAATGGGATAGCTAGGTCATATGATAAGTGTATGTTGAGTTTTATCAGAAATTACCAAACCATTTTCCATATTGGTTGTGCCATTTTGCATTCTCAATAGTAGTATATGAGAGTTCCAGCTGCTTCATGTCCTTTCTATCACTTTTTTTGTTGATTTAAAAAATTTTATTTTAGCCATTCTAGTTGGTGTGATACGGCATCTTATCATGGTTTTAATTTGTACTTCTCTAAGGCTTAATGATGTCTTGATTTATTTTTATTCATTCATTCATTTGCTACTTCATTAATTTTATTGAGTGCCATATCCACTGCTGTGAATGGAGGTTAGTAATACTTATTCCCTGCTCTCGAGGAGTTCAGGGTCCAACAGATGAGGCAGATTTGTTAACAGACACAATACACAGTAAGGAAGAAAGCCCAGCTGGAGTACAGAAATATTTGTCCTCCCAGGGAGTCTTCTCTCAAGAGTCCTAGACAAGTTGCTTTCTGATTTGGGTCTACAAATAAAGAGAGCAAATTCCTAAGTTTCAAAAGTCAAAGTCAGAAGTACAATTAAAATTAGTATTTACAAAGGAGATGAGGTCAGCCAGGACTGATGGCACTGCAGCCTGATTCCTGTTCCTTTCTGACCAGACCTTCTGATGGGGAGTGAGCCCTGGGAAGGACTATTCCCCTCCTGCGGTGAGCCCCATGGGGCAGGCAAAGACTTTGGATGATCTCCTGTGGCCTGAAGGGGGAGACACGGTGAGGGGCTTGAGAAATGAGCCTTCAGGTGCTTTCTACCACTCTCTGCTTTATAAATGAATGAAGGCGTGAAATGCTGACCATCATCACTGCTCAGCCAGGAGTGCTCAACACTCCTCCCCAGGTCCATTTCAAGAGGGCTGAAATTTGGATTTGAGAGCCATGCAGAGCCCAAACCACAAGCCTCAGGAAGTGGAGAGATATCAACATGGAGGGGAGGACGGAATGTGAACCCAAGCCACTTCAACTGGGAAAGTGGTTGTTTCTTTAGGACACTTAACTGCACTTAACAAAATGCATTCTCTTAAATGAACCCTTTATGTTGGCACCATGTCTTTTGTGTCTTAAAAAAAAATGATTTTATACTTGTGAGAGTTCCAAATGTCCTTTGGACTTTGTTAAAATAATAATTAAAATGTCAGACCGTGGAATTTACCGACAGATAATGTAAATTCCATGCAAGGAAGGACCTCAATTAGGGCACTACACAAAGGAATTATTGCATAGCTCTAATCAGTGTGGTACTAATAAGGGCATTATGTATCTTGCATGATAATCAAGATCATTTACCAGCCTCAAGCCGCTGCTCTGTGACTGCAGGAACCAGCTGCCTCCCCCCACTGGGGATTGCCTGAATCGCTCAAGGTGCCATGGCAGAACTAGGGGACACAGGCTGAAGGGTGATGCCAGCTTTTGTTTTCTTTTCGGGACTCTGTCGCTAATGCCCCAATGACTTGTCTCCTACTTTACTGATCTATGTTTAATCACAGTTATGTGATCTTATCTGTGAAACAGTCTTTGGTAAGAAAGCAGATCGTAAGTGAAAGACACAGATCCATTGTTCTAAAAGAAAGAAAGTAAATATCTTAGGCGGGATCAAATTTTGATAGTTATGAAGGAATTCACCAACACTTACTCATCTGTGGTTCCACTCGCAAGGCACATGGCCAACTCTAATTCTCTTTGGAAAAGTGGCCCCAAGTCCCACCTTCTCAAGTGGCCAACATGCTTAGGAAGGGTTCAATGACCGGATGAATTTCTGGTTTTATTCCTGCAGAACTAAAGTTTTATCCTCTCAATATGTCACTGGTTTAATATATAAACACTATATAATCAGCATGAAACAGTAATCTTTGGCTAGAAGCTCAGGCTGCCATGCATCTCGGATTGTCTGTGACTCCGCAAGACATAACCAGCTGTAGATGGACATATCTGTTTATGATACCAGGAAAGGAGCAGAGCGTTAAGTGAACCATTCATTCATTCAAGTGAACCAACAGCCATTCAGTAGAGCATTATATAACTGGTGGAAAAAAATGAGGTGGATGTTTCTGAACTGATATGGAAAATGTCCAAGTTACATTGTGCAAGGGAAAAAAGCTCTTTCGAGAACATCATAAATAGGAGTGATTTTGTTTTTATATATACATAAAACTTCATATATAGAAAACAAGTGGGAGGAAAATGCATTAAACTGTTTACAGTGGTTGCTCAAAGTAGGGGCTAATAGGCAACTTTTACATTGTTTATTTGAGTTTTGAATTTTATTTCATTTTATTTTACTTCTTACTCAAAAAGGAAGAAAAACTTTTATAAGACAAACAAACCTTTCATTTTTCAGAGATACAAGCAACGATGGGGAAATAGAAAGGAGGAAGAAATGGAATTATAACCCTCACACTATTCAGTATCCATACATGTCTCCAAATTAAACTAACGTAGTTAATTCTGATTGTGATGAGTCTAAACACTGACATGACAGCTCATTCAGATGCCACTGAGAAAGTGCCAGAGACCACCCAGTGGGAAACAGAGCAATATGCACAGACCTTTAGCTCTGTGACCTCTAACCCCAGTTCTGTTGCGATCTTGAATGTGGGGTACAGAGGTCAGTTGCTGCTTGAGCCACAGCGGTGTGGAATATGCCCCTGGGACGCACAAATTAGTGGTGATCAGAAAAACCTGCCGGGAGCTGCCTGCAGTGTGGAAGCATGGTCTCAGGAGGCGAGAGCCAGTTCGGCTGGAACTACATGTCCCAGGGGAGGGTCAAGGGGCTCAACTCTAAGTGACCGCAGGAGACATCTGTCTGTAAGAATGGGACCAAGGAAGAAGCTGACTTTCCTGCTGGAGTGTCTATTCCTGTATCTGAGGTCAAGGTCTCGCCCTTCGGAAAGCGCAGAGCCAGGGCGCAACGGGGAAGACAGTCCCGTTATGCCTCCAGTTCCTGGGTTTGACTCGTGTCCCTAATTTCTCTGTCCGAGAAGCATATTCGGCTTCTAGACTCCTGGTGGCTTTTGTAAGTCACAGGGATTCGTGGGCTGATTTTTTTCAGGGTTATTTCTTCTGGAATGTCTTATGTGACATTCGAAGATAAAAAGAGCGAATGAGGGATCTTTCCAGAGAAAGGGTTCCTGCTGCCAGCATGCCGGACTGCTTCAAATGTGGTGTTTTCCAAGTCCCACTGAGAGGGAAAAGCAATGAATTCTGGGGATTGGAAAAGCTGATGGCATAGAGTGTGTGTGGGCGTGTGTGCGAGACTCTATGTTTTAAACAAGGTTCCTTTGGAATCTTCTTTTGAAAATAAACAATAATTAAGTTTCAGTGTTATGATAATATAGGTCAATTAAAATTTTATGAGATATGTTTTTATACAAATATCTGTTACTACAAGGGCCTACAGGATAGACAAATTCCAACCATATACAATTGAAGCTTATATCATAAATGTATGTAAAGTCAGCTCATTACTCTATGGTCCAAATTGTATATATTCATATTTTTATTCTATAGCATATATAAGTATACATTAGCCTTCCTTCTCTAGTTCACTCACTTCAATATTTATTTAAAATGAAATGTATATGTTTACAATTTTATATATAAGCTCATATCAGTTGATATCCACAGGTGAATTATAATAAATCAATGGTTTTCATTTTGTGGATAGGTACAGTCTTAGGAGACCGGAAAGAAAACAAAACTACACACTAGAATTCTTGGATTAGGTAGAGATTTGAAAAGACTATAAATCTCATTCCAAGGCTAAGATTCTCTTTGATTCTAAGATCTTGGGCCTTTGCCAGATGTGACCACAGGAAAATGTCCTTTGAGTAATACGTCTTCAGTGAGAAGTTGAACTTTCAAAACACAAAAACAAACAAAAACACCAACTCAAAACTTGTATACTGCAGTGGGCTCTTCTGACACTTGTACCCAAAGGCTGGAAGAGAACTCATGGTAAAATAATGTTGCTTATTCCTTCTATTATCAACATAGTCAATCTGCTTGCACAGTAGCTGTTCTTAAAACAGTCTTTTTTTAAAGTAGTGCTCAAATAACTTCATAGTCATTGTTCAGTTCCAGATGAAGTTTTCTTTTTGCTGTCTGCACAAAGCCTCAGAACGGTCTTGCTCATGATCAACAAAAGCTCTCTGTTCATGTCCAGAAGATTTTTAGTGATATGGCACAAAAATTCTAACGGAATCCATTCTTATGTGAGCAATGTTTTCCTGAGGGGGGCCAGAATAAAGAGGGGACTCTAATATTCCCAGTATTATGACAACAGAGGTCAGCCACGGCTCTGTGCTGACGTACAAAGGTCATGCTTGTGCTTCTCTGCTAACCATCGACCTCTCTAACCTGCTCCTTTTTTTCTAGCCCCATTTCTTGCCTTGGAGCTCATGATCCAGAACAAATTATTTAACATTTGACACGTGAAACTGCTGGTTAGCTCATGACTCAAACCCTAAATGACTCTTAGAGTTGTGTCATTTATGTCGAAGTAATGCCATTCTAATGGACTGGAAAATACATGTAACAGCAATTATCCGGGGACTCTAGTTTCCTGTCCCTGTGCCCCAAGCAAGGGGGCTTCCCACTGTCCTTCCAAGCACAGAGGATGGAAATATCAATTTGGAAAGGTCTAGCTATTAGCTCCAAAGCCAGATATTGTTCACTTGTATTCAATTAAACACCACAAAGAGATCATCCAGCAGTTCATTTCAAGTTCCTGAAGCTTACTACCTTCAGATGCTTCCTAAAAGGCCCAATTCACCTAGTGACACTCTACCTTTCTCAGAGCCTTCTAAACCAGAAGTGTGGGAGTCAGCCCCTCCTCTCCTCTCCTCCCTCCTTATGTCCATTCAGTCACTGAGAATACGATTCTATTTTCTGTTTTTCTCCCAAATTCTTCTCTTCCCCATCCCCACGTTAGATGAGGTCCTTGGGACCTCCAGCCTGGATCACCCTGGTAGGCTGGTGGACAGCTGGCCTGGATCCACAGGGCAGTGCCCATGGTGAGATGCTGAAGCAGGCCATCATGGCTATGGCTCTGAGCCCTTCAGCCTTGGACCTCTCCATGATCCAGCAACTGAAGGGTTGGTACCAGCAGGGGACCTCAGTGGCCAGGCTCCAACTCTTTGGCTTTCCTCTTTCCTGACAGGCAAGGACCTGATTGTTAAATAATTTTACTATCACCTCTCTTTGCCAGAGCTCCCAGCTTCCAGTCTACCTGTTCCAACCTATCCATAAACCTTCGAAAGGTCTTTCTATAATACAAATCAGATAACATCGCTCATTAACCTAACATTTGGAGGGGTTCTCCAAGGGTCCTTCGCGGCAAAGTCTGGCTTCTTTAATGCGGCCGCTGGGTCCCGCCTGTGTCTCATGGAGGTGGTCCTCCTCCTGCCCTTGGAGCAACAACAGGGGCAGCATAGTCCAACAACCCCCTTGGTCAACATGGAGAGTCCTTATCTCCAGTCTTCTATCAATCAAGTAGAGAAGAACATCTTCTGTAAATCCTTCCCGGACACATGCAGAGGCATTCGCTTTCTCTACTGAGCTATCCTGGTATCTAATAAATTCACACAGTCCTAGTACAGTGCCTGGAAGAGAGAAAGCCAATTTAGACAGGGATGACTTATCTGCGCATCTGTTCCTCGAGGGCAGGGGCCATAGTATATTCAGCTTCAGCATAATGCTTGGCAAAAGCAGTCACTCCATAAAGGATTATTTAATAAAGTCCAACTCATCCATGGATTTCTTTAATATCAGAGAGTTTGCCTAGTACATTAAAAAATGACTCCTTGGAAACGTATTAGTTTTCTAATTTCCAAATATATGGGCATTCTTTTGGAGTAACTGATTTCTAGTTTAGTTTCACTGCAGTAAAAGCACTTGCTTGGTGTGATTTAAGTTCTTTAAACTACATTGGAACTTCCTTTATAGCACAGTATGTGGTCCATTTTGGTCAATGCATGTTATGCCCTTATTGGTACAGCATCTAAAGACAGCAAGTTTGTTGATTGTATTCAAATCCCTATCTTCACTGATGTATTTTTTATGTGTTGTGTTAAATTCCTTTTAGTTGTTTCCTGTGGAAAGGTCAGTCCAAATAACATGCCCTAACAGTTACTGGCTATGAAACGGCATATATATGAAAGCAAGAAACATCCATATTCCTTTGCCAGTGTATTTCCTGATGTCCCAGCAGCTGGCCAAGCTTATTTTTTATTTTTTTCCATCATTTTTTTCGTTTTTATTGAGATGAAATCCACAGAATGTAAAAGTAACTATTTTAAAGCGTGCTGTGTAGTGGAGCTTGTAAGTCACAATGTGGCAATGTGGTGCAACCGTCACCTCTTCTACTTACCGGACATTTCCATCACCCCAAAAGGAAACCCCATACCCGTCATGCTGTCACTCCCCACTCCCCCAGTGCCCCCCAATCTGGCAACCACCAATCTGCTTTCTGCCTTCAGAACATTTCATATAAAAAGAATCACACGACACGTGTCCTTCTGTGTCAGGATTATTTCACTCAGCATGTTTTTTGGGGTCCACCCATGTTGCAGCAGGTGTTGGGACCTCGTTCTTTTTTTACGGCTTCAGGTCTTTTTTTTTTTTTTTAATAAAGAAATGTTATTGTAAAGGTTGAAATGTCCCTTTGTCCATAGTTGTACTTCCATTCCCTGTTCCCCAACCCCATTCCTCAGGAAACGTCCTGCCATAAGATTAGTCCTTCACTGTCTTTTTTTTTTTTAAATGAACATGTTATTTTTTCACACATTACAAATGACAAAGTAGTAAACATGACTGATTTTTTTTATGACAAAGACTAAGACTCATCTTGAATCAACAGCTTAGCATCAAAAGCAGGTTTGACTACTCAGTAGGAAAAGCAATGTTTGGCATTGGAAGAAGTGTTGAATCAGGAGTCAAAAACCCATGGTTCTAATTCAGAGTTGGGATCTGCCTCTATCCTCCTGCGATAATACAGAATGCAATCGCTTCACTCTCACGGATTGCAGTTGCTGTGCTGAATAAAAGCATCAGATTGAACTATTACTAAGTTTCACTGTCTTTTTAAAATCGGGAATTGATTGTCAACATGAGACTGCATTTCCAGTTCCTTTTTGGCCAAGCGTATTAACATGTTATGGCGATGCTGACCCCACAACAGTGGAGAGAGGAAAAGGGAATATATATAAAACCATGATTACTTTAACCATTGAGGAAACACAATGGAATAGTTCAAATTAAAAAAAAAAAAACAGACACCTTTCCGTTGAGTAGCATAACAGAGCCATAAAACATGTCAAAGACCCTCACTTATACCCAAACAAAAATACAACTAGATATGTCTACAAACTTTTCTTCAGTAACAAGAAATATACAGACGGAAGCATCTTGCCCACCTTAGGCTTTGCTGGTGCTCAGAGCCTGGTTTCATTTCTTCCTTTACTCTTGCTTTTCCTCATCTGAGATGAGGGTCTGCTTCTAATGTTTTATCTCCCTGACAGCCAGACATGAGAGAGGGCTTCTCCCAGGTCAATTAATATTTTTTATGGGCAAACTTACTGATTCCTGACTCATGCAAACTGGACTTCTTTATTGGCTGGGGGTGGAGGGGAGCATGGGGCAGGGTGGGGGGAGGGACCACTCAAGAGTTAGCAGGCTCATATAACTAAAGGGGGTATTTGTTAAAACATATCTTTAAAACATGTTTCATTCAGGTCGTCTGAAGATAAAAGCTAGGAGTCCACATCAGTTCAACTGTGGGCAGAAACCCAGCTCATTTTTGCCCGTTCCTGATTTATGAACCTGCAGGAGACACACAAATGCTATTTCTCCCTTCGCCTCCCTCCCTTGGCCTTTGTTTCAAAATGTCAGGCGTCTACCCAGAGTGAAATTTCACCTTTGCCCTCTGGAAAGGCTGACGATTTGGATCATTAATCTTGGCCTAGAGGTAAGTTCCTAGCTGCTGCCGACGGGGGAAATGATTGGTCCTAGTACATCCCAGGGAATTGGTTTCCAGGCCTGTGGCGCCAGAAAAATCAACCCCGAGTGAGCGCCTGAGTCTGGGACGAATGCAGCAGTTTTTCATTCAGGATCACCTTCTTGGCTGTAATAAATGCCTCGGGGCCCTCAGGGACAAGGCCCGAGGGCGCAGGCAGGTTGATGCATTTGGCAGCGGAGACGTAAATCTGGCTGTGCTGGAAGTGAAAAGCCCAGCTACTGCTCGGAACTTATCTCTGGGCCAGAATTAACTTGCAGATTCACGTGTGGCCCTCCTTTCCGCTCACGGCACCCAGCCCACTCTTGGGAAGTTTTGGTGAAGGAGAGGGAGCCTCGGGTACCACTTTCACTCCCAGGAGAAACACAGGTGGAGCAGGTTCCAGGTGGGCAGCAGGGCCTTAGAATATTTATAATGTCCCCACTATGTGCCGGGCATGTCACATGCAGCGTCTTGTTTAACACATCCGCAATCCTGTCGCCTCCCAACCTCTCTTCCCCAGGTAGGGTTGCCAGATAAAACATACGCCTTCAGTTAAAAATTGATTTAAAAAAGGAAAAAAAGAAATTAAAGATAAGTATGCCCCATGCAATATTTGGAACATGCTTGTGCTAAAAATGATTTGCTGTTTATCTGAAATTCAAATTTAACCAGGCATCCTGTAGTTTTCTGCTAGCCATACTACAGGAAGCATTTGGTAATTTCTGGAAAAATTTCTGATGGTGACAACTTAGGCAGAGAAGAATGGCACAACCGGCAGCTACTCTAGTAAGGAGAAGCCAGGGACGCTGCACACGGGACACCCCTCCCCAGCAACAAAGAATTAACTGTTCATCCCCAAATGTCAATAGTGGTGATATTGACAAGCCCAGCCCATTCCATATGGTGGCCAGAAGGAAGGACGGCTAAAGGGCTGTCCACCCCAACAGCACAGGTGTGGGGTCGCCAGGAAAAACACGACCCACGCAGGTTCTGATGGAAAGACACTTACCTAGCGAGGAGACAGACTACGGTCAGATTCACTGTTGGCCTCGGTTCCCCAAGGCCAGCACGTGTCAATCTGTGGCTGATGCAGGGAGGCGTTCCAACCCCAGCAGCCCTCCCGTGTGTGCATGTGCCTGTGCCTGTGCCTGTGTGTGTGCCCCAATGGCAGAACCTGGTTTCCTCCCCACCAGCGACAGATATACCTTCAGGTGTGAGCTGGATGTCATGAAACACACCACCAGAGTCAGCCTGTCCCGGGGAACATTTACACATGCTTGGGACAATAGATGAAGAAATGCACCTGCACACCTGCATCTACTAGGGGACTGGGCTCCATCCTGCCAGGTGAACACACCTGGCCTTAAGCACAGGATTATATTTGTGGTCCCAGGGAAAGGTGGCAGGCCATGCTAGGACGGAGCCTATCATACTGTTTCACAGAGAAACACTGTACTCAAAGTTAAGAGACCTAAGGCTGGATGAGACTTTAAAACCCTGCTTTCAAACAGAGGTTTGGAAACAGATTTTCAGGAGACCTCAGATTTCATCCCTGCATGAATGTGTTTTGTTGTTATGCTAGTTTTCACTATTATATTATAAATTCTTTTTTTTCTCTCTTTTTGCTATAAAACTGATGTGTAGGGGCTCCCATTTTCCTCCCCATACCCTTTAAAATGTACCCTGAAGAACAAGTAAAGGCTGGACACCAGAAAACAGTAAAGAAATGCCCCTCCCCCCAGCCCAAGGACTTGGAGGAACATAGAGCATTCTCTACCATCAAATTACAGCCAAAGCTTATCAATGGTTACTACCAAAAAAAAAGGTAATAACCATATTTTTCGAAAGCATTTATATTCTCATTTCAGGCTTGCTCTTAAAATTCCCTACTAGAGGGGAAACTGAATTCTTTGTAAGAGTACTTGGCTTCAACCACATGTCCACATGTCCCTAAAAGTTTAGTCCAGTGAAAGTGCGGCCAGCCCCTGGAGGAGATCCCTGCCGGCTTCCAGAACTGCACTTGAGAAGTGCACAGAGAGGAACTCTGCAAGCACCTGCTCTCTCTGGAACTTTCCTTCTCAGCTTCTGCCTCCTGGAGCTTACCTCCTGGTTCCAGTCCCGCATCACACCATCATCAGAGTAGATTGCCTTTTTCTAAGACTCTTATTCATTATCCACAACCACTCATTTCTTCTCTCCTGCAGAGGCTCCTTCCTTTCTGCTCATCGATGAGTCCAGTCTCCTGGAAGTCGGGTCAATAAACCATCAACAACCCTAACACTTGACTGCAGTTTCCAGCTCTTCTTCCTCTTGCCTTTTCCAGAATTCGCTCATCGGTTATTCCCCTTCTCCCTGGGTCTTTTTCTGAATTCTACTGCTTAGCCCTTCACAGCACTGCTCCAGGCTGCTGCTTTACACTCGTTTCCTCATTTCAACCACGTGCTCCCCATTACAGCTCAGAGATTGTATCAGCGTTCTCCAGGGAAACAGAACACGGAGGATATACGTGTGTGTAAATAAATGCGTGTGTATTTATCTCTAGAGAGATTACACACACACACACACACACACATACAAGATCGCTTAAGAGATTTATTTTAAGGCAAGACATTGGCTCACACGATTGGGGTGCTGGCAAGTCTGAACTCGGTAGGGCAGGCCTGCATGCTGGACACTCAAGCAGGATTTGACACTGCTATCTTAAGGCAGTGTTTTTTTCTTTTCTGGGAAAACTCCGTTTTTGCTCTGACGGATTGGATGAGTTCTACCTACATTACCCAGAGTAACTTCTTTTACTTCAAGGTGAGTGGTTGTAGCTGTTGATCATGGCTACAGAAGACTGTCACAGGAGCGTCTGGACTCGTGTCTGACTAGACAACGGGGTACGACAGCCTAGCAGAGTCGACGCATAAAATAACCACCGCAGCGGTGCTTTCCAGTGCACTTCGGGGGCGATGGGGTCGCGTGAGGAAGCTGTCACCACGCACAGTGGTGGGGCTGGGACGGGGCCCGGGCCCCTGTGTCCTCACACACACCCACATGGCTTCTCACACACCTGCCCCGGGCTCTGCACAATAAGAACACAGCTTCCAACCTCACCCCATTTCTTTCTCTTGCCTGCATCCACCCTCACTGGTGCCTTCTTTCCTTTGCCTAGCACATGCCTTCCCCACCCCTGTTATCTTTCTGGAAAGTTCCTATAAGGCCTTCAGGGCCCATATCAAATGTCACTTCCATAAAGCTTTCTCTGACTTGTTTCCTGCAACAGACCTGCTGAGAGCCGAGAGCTGTCTTGGCTATTTTGTCTTGGGTTCCTGGGACTGCCACAACAAGGCACCCCAAACTGGGTGGTTTAAAACAACAGGATTTTATTGTCTCACGGCTCCGGAGGCCAGAGTCTGAAGTCAGCGTGTCAGCAAGGCCATGCTTAGGGTCTGCAGTGTGTTGGGTTCTGGCGGTACCTTGCCGGCGATCCACGGCATTCTTTGGCCTGTGGCATAACTCAGGCTCTGCCTCCAGCACATGGCAGCCTCCTCCATCTGTCTCTGTCCAGATTCCTCCTTTTATAAGGACGCCAGTCAGACCGCAGTAGGGCCCACCCTAATCCACTTTGGCCTCATCTTAACTGATGCAACACTTTCAAAGATCCTATGTCCAAATAGGGTCACATTCACAGGACTAGGGGTTAGGACTTGAAAAAATATTTTGGGGAACACAATTCTGTCCGTAACAGTCTTCCTACGGTATTTGAAATATCTCCCCACATGCAGCATCTATCACATACTATTCTTATTTGTTTAATGTCTCCTCTGCTAAATCACGCATACCCAGAGACTGATTTTTATCTGTTGAAACATCTGAAGTAGAATGACAGAAACAAAGGAGATTTTCACTTTTGGTACAACTTCCTCAGTCAAAAAGGCAAGCAAGGTACAGGGCGACAAATACTTTAAAAAAAATAATATCAGACTTGGATTGTACATATATGATTTTAAATTTCCAAATATTTATGGATAGCCACACCTCGGTAACGCTTTGCCCCCTGAACTACTATTTCTCTGGCTACAGCAGGTGTTATAAAAAATTGGGTTTTGACAGCCCCTCCCAACATGAAAAAGTTAGAATGGGCATAGCCCAAATAACTAAAGATTTGAGAAAGATCAAAGGAGAAGGTGGAGTTATTCCGGAAATATAGGGTTTAACAAATGCGTATGATTTTGTATTGATTATACTGATATTTCTTTCAATCTTCAGTGTCCTAGCACAGCTAAAATTGTGGAGCTGTAACCCATACCAAACTCTGAAATCTGTTCTACAACTAATTGTCACAGTATACTTTGAAATTGATTGCTTTTTTGTATATGTTATTTTCACAATTAAAAAAACATTACAAAAGCAAACAAAAACCAATAAACCAAAAAAACAAACAAACCCTTCGACAACAAAAAAATGGAAAAAACACAACAATTACAAAACAAAGATCAAAGGTGATGGTGGAGTTATACATAGATGATAGGATTTAACAAATATGATTGCTGAATCATTGTATCAATATCTCTTTTAGTCTCCAGTATCTTAGAGCAGTAAGAAGTAAAAACCTAACATTGTGGAATTACAATCCATGTCAAACTCTGAAATATGCTTTACAACTAATTGTGGTGCTGTGCTTTGAAATTTTTGGCTTTTTTGTATGCACCTTATTTTTTCACAAAAAAGAAGGAAAAAAGTCAATTATGATGATAAAAAAAATATTTAAGTCCTCTAGCCTCCTATGTTCTGGAGCAGCTAGAAGGAAAAATCTGAGAGGATGGTATGGCAGCCCATGTCAATCTCTGAAATCTGTCCTGTAACCACTTGTTGAAGAGTGCTTTGAAAACTATTGCTTTTTTCTTTCTTTGCTTTGTATATATGTTATACTATACAATAAAAAAGTTAAAAAAAAATCAATAAACCAACAACATTTGTCCCCCATCAAAAGTGTGCATTGGAAACCATTCAGAATGCTTTCCTGTTATGATAGCTTAAGGAAAATAGTAAAATAATAAATGAAACAATTTACATAAGAGAAATCGGGTTACAGTGGTCACACAGATCTCTCCTCCCTCTTTAATTCTGAGTTCTCCAGCCTTTTTCGTTGCTACTTCTGGGGGTGTGTAGGGACCTTTTCACACATTTGCATGAATAGTGCCCCCCCAATCACGTTGTGGTATCTCTTGTCTCTCTCTTTTGGGAATAGGCTGCCAGGCAGCTGGGCTTTCAGTGCACAACGACTCCCTGGGAGCTAGTGCTGCAGGAGCATCCTGGTAAGGCTCCACCACCTGAGTCTGAATTCTCATTCTGATGGCTACCAGTTGTGTGACTTTGGGCAAGTCAGTTAACCATTTCACGTCTCAGTCTCTTTGTAAAATGGGGCTGCTGGAAGGATTCATCCGAAATGATTCCAGCTGATGTTGTGTAGTGCTGAGGCTGCTCTACCTTGCCACAGACGCTGGTCCTGCTAGCACCACTGACAGGGCTGGACCCTGAGGCTCCTTTATTCAGGGTTGAGATTCCCTTTTCTCCTATCTTGAGCTGTATTTGCTTCTGCAAGGACATTTTTTTTTTTTGCATGGGCAGGCACTGGGAATCGAACCCGGGTCTCCAGCACAGCAGGTGAGAACTCTGCCTGCTGAGCCACTGTGGCCCGCCCTATTTTTTTTTTTAAAGGACATTTGTTTGAGTTCCTTTGCAGTTCCCTCTCAATGGTGTTCAGACTAAAGAAGGATGAGCTAAAATTTGTGAGAAAATAAACTGCTCTACCTCAAATTGTCCCTCTCTTCTTTGGCTAGGGCTTTGGACTACACTGCCTCCTTGCCTGTCTTTTTCCCCAGTGTCCTTCTATTCTGGCTGGTCCCTCCTACTCCTCCACCTCCCCAGATCCCTCCTGGGCACATCCCAAAGAGACCTTCAACTGTACTCAGCTTCTACGCTCAGTTTAGGTGCCACTGGAACACTGCCACATCTTGTGTTGTAATTTTTAAAAATCAGCCTTAAGATTGAGTTACCATGCTCAATGCCATCAGTCTTCAGAGATGGACAAATTCCATCACAATTGAGAAATCGTCCCACCCCACCAAGTGCTGGCAAGGACGTGGAGGAAGGGATAGTCTCATCCTTCCCTGGTGGAAGTGTAAAATGGTTCAACAACGTTGGAAAACTGACAGTTCCTTATAAAGTTAAGCATACCTTATGACCCAGCAATGCCACTCTGAGGGGTTTTCCCAAGAGCAATGAAGATACATGCAGTGATCAGGCTGCTCAAAGCATTAGTGTCAGATGTTCACAGAGCAGACACGAAACAAGAAAAACAAAAACTACCCACATCAAACAAACAAACAAACAACAGCAAAGGGAACAACCCAAATGTTGATCACCAGGAGAATGGAGGAGCAAATCGTGGTGTATCTGTGGAACGGAATGCTACTTAACAAGAAGACGGAATGGGCTACGACACATACACAGGGAGGAATCATAAAAACATTGCGCTGGGTGAAAGAAGTCAGACGCACACGGCTCTACTTTCTGTTTAAATGAAGTTCAAGAACAGGCAGAACTCATCTTTAGCGATAGAACCCAGGACATGGATGGCTTCTGGGATGACTAAAAATGGTCTGAGGGAAGTTTCTGGGGAGATGGAAATGTTCTATATCTTGATCTGGGTGGTGGTTATATGGATGTATATAATTGTCAAAATCCATTGGCCTGGGCACGTAAGATCCTTGCATTTTAATGTATGTAAATTACACCCCAATTAGAAAAACTGCTCAGCTGACATCAACAACATGAGTTCCACCTCTCCAGCAGAGGACCAAATTCTTTATAAACTAACCCGAATTAGAAGCATTCAATACTGCTTTGCATTGAGCACCATTTCACCTGTGTGCAAGAATTCTTTCTCGTCTGAGTAGAGAACATTCTTTTTGCTGCGGTGCCAAAGCTCAGGCAAGGCTGTGGTTCCATAAGGAGGCTCCTTCCAGCCCCACATGGCCACTGCTGGGCTCCCTGCAGAGAGCTCCTGAAGAGGGAGGGCCGATTTCCTGATGTGACTGCCCCTTTTCCCATGTCACTGTGCCTAGAATTGAGTTTGGCACCATTTAGATATATCAAATGCAAATTGCATCCTGCTTGGATCCAAGAAATTCAGCAGCCCAAAAAAACCAAAAGACAAAAAACATTCCACAAAGGCATTTCGGTGACAGTTACTATTTCTTAGGCTTCAAGCCACAGAGCAGGTTGTTCTGACCTTTATGATTTCAATAAATATTTTACCTCCAACCATATCCCTCCCAACCAAGCTCCTTACACACATACACACACACACACACACACACATGAGCTATAGAGAATATGTAGGACTAGAGGCATCAATATGGGTGCAAAGTAAGTAATAAGAGTATATATATTGATTTATAAGAGCCACAAGTAGGGGAAGCAGGGCTTTCTTTGTTTAACTCAGTGGGGCTCCATTGTTCGTGCATAGCAAGCCACCTGCGGAGCTTTGTAAAAATTGCAAGTGCTTGGAGTTTGGTGTGCTTTGAAGTTTGGCAACTGGTTTATTTAAAACAAAATTGATGAGTACTTTGATAGAGAGATAGATTTAAGGAGCACATACAAAAATAACAATGAAATCACTTTCAGAAATCTTGATGTCACTTTCACCTGGCAGACGGTTAGGGGAAGAAAGAACTTCAAGTGTAATTCGACACAAACTTCCAAGTACATTGATGAGGCTGGCCAGAGGATGAAGCCCGCTTTATTCATTTACTTTGCCTTCTGCGAGACAGGGGGCAAAGCAAGGTTTCCCACCTTGCCATGGTTTGTTAGTTTTATGAAGGTCTCTAAAAGACAAATATAGTCATTTTTTTTAAGGGGGAGCCAGATTTTTTTTAAAATTCAACAGTGGAATTCTAGTGGGAAATGAGTTCCCCTGGAAAATGTTCCCTTTGATCAGAGTCCAATTTGTATAAAAGGCAAATCAAAGTAAGTTTTTAAAAAACACTTCACTTGTCCTCCAATAGACGGAATTTCCGGAGATGATAAATGCAAGAGAAGCCTCGGGTGGAAAATGAGGACAGGCTGACGCTAATCCCAAAGCCACAAGGCCCCTCGCTTGCCTCCACCCTCGGGTGTTGTAAGAAACGGCAACGTGTGATGAACCCAAACCGACGCCTGAGGGCACCCTAAGATCAACACACACCAGGACGAGCCTCCTTGAACTCCCGCCCCTGCTGGTCTTCAGCAGCAAGGCTGGAAGGAAGATCAGAGCAACTCAGGCCCTGCGCTTCTACCGGAGCGATTTTGATTTTTCTTCCCTCCATGGTTCTCTTTTCCCTGCTGACTCTGAGGCCAAAGTCAATTGCTGCAACTCCAATTCAACCCGGCAAGGCAGCTGGCCGAGGGGACAGATGCAAAGACTGGAAAGGCCATGCAGCCAGGAGCAGCTGGAGTGCCAGGTGGGCCCGGGCGGTGCCATCAGAGAAGTGCCAAGCACGTGTCGTGGAAACCCGTTTCCACTGTGTCATAGACAATGACCTGGGACATTTTCTGCACTACCCCTCCGCCTCGCTGAGGTGGGATTTTTTCAGAAGGTATCAGGAAAGTCCCAGGAGGGTGTCTCCTTCCTACGCTAGGGTCCGAAAGAGAATCTGAGCCCAGTTTTCTCAAGAAGACTCCAGGCAAGGTGGGGGCCACGCTGAAGAAAAGGCAGGAGGGACTGGATGATTCCGGGCATACTGGGGGGAAGTGTCCCCTCCCCTGGGGGCCGCGTGGCCCTGGGGCTCAGCAGAGCACAGGGCTGAGCTGCGGGAACCCACTGATGAAGGTTCCATCAGGAGAGGGTGTTTGGGTCTAACGGGCGGGCGTGCTGCTGCAGATGAGGGTTATCTGACACCAACCCAAAATCTGGGATTTGGGTAGGAAAAGTTTCATGGAGCAAAAGGAACAACCAGCTAAGCTGACCCAGCAACTCAGACGGTGGGGCCAAAGGGCACCTCTGGGGTCATGGTAAAGAAGGAAATGTGATGCACTCTTTGGAAGAGTGGTGTGAGAGAAGGTCTCTAAGAGCTGGGACGAGGGAAAGTGACACCCATGTACATGCCAGGGGCAAGGGAGATGGGCAAATGGATGGCATGGGTGGAACGGTCTCACGGCCCACTGGCTCTGCTTTCAACCCATGTGACCCAGTAATAACCAGAGTCCACTCAGTTTCCCCCTCTGGGAAACAGCCATTCAACAGAAAGGGTTGAGGCTAGGAACAGCGCTTCAGAGGTTAAGTATTATGGTTGCAATAATCCCCAGAAGGAAAAAGCTCCCGTGTGTAGGAAAAGGAGATTCTTGTCACACTGACTTGTTCGACATTAGCGGGGAGACTCACAGACCTTGGCGATGGCATTTAATGATGTTAAGAGAGTGATTATTAACACCATGTGGGACAGCTGTTCTTTTTCCATAGGACAGAATAAAAAGGAAAAGCTGAAAATCTCTGGTTAATAAAGAATTTCCTGGCAGTGAGTATTACAACTAGTGGACAAAGTAAAATCCATCTGTTGGGAGGAGGGAGGGGCTTATAAAACGAAAACCAAAATCACCACTGAATGGGCCTCACTTCTCTGGTATTACCTGGAGAGGGGAAGGAACTGAGTCCTGGCCTGCTTAGAATTTTTTTTTAAATAGTGAAATAACATATATCTATAACATAAAATACCTCATTTTAACCATTTTTAAGTATATACTTCAGTGCTGTTAGTTGCAACTGGAAATCTTTATTATTTTATCATTTTCCTTTACCTTCAAATAGCAGTGCTGCAATTTCCCAGCTATAAAAATAATTACATGATCATGTGACCAATTCAAGCAATATAGATGATATTTTAAAAAGTCAAAGTAAATCGCCCCAGGTTTCATCACCATAGATAAACATAATTCACATTCTGGATTTAGCATCATTATTATTTATTATTTAAGCCATGGTAAGACTTGGCAAGAGTCTTGGGAAACAGAAAGATTTGAACAATGAATAAAAAAGTATTTGGAAAGTCCTTGGGGGAATGGTGAGAAAGGGGGGAAATTCAACTTCCCCAAGTGGAGAATTTTTGATATTCTCACAAGCAGTGGGAACAACCAAAGCAATAGGCTGAGACCCCAATCCTGGGGTTTGTTCATGTGAAACTTAACCCAGCAAAGGATAGGCTAAGCCTACTTAAAATTAGGCCTAAGAGTCACCCCCAAGAGAACCTCTTCTGTTGCTCAGAGGTGGCCTCTCTCTCAGCCAATACGACAAGCAAACTCACCGCCCTCCCCCTGTCTACATGGGACATGACTCCCAGGGGTGTGGACCTTCCTGGCAACGTAGAACAGAAATCCTAGAATGAGCTGGGACTCAGCATCAAGGGATTGAGAAAACCTTCTCGACCAAAAGGGGGAAGAGCGAAATGAGACAAAATAAAGTGTCAATGGCTGAGAGATTTCAAACAGAGTTGAGAGGTTATCCTGGAGGTTATTCTTGCGCATTAAAGAGATATCACCTTGTTAGTTAACACAGAGAGGCTGGAGGGAACTGCCTGAAAATGTAGAGTTGTGTTCCAGTAGCCATGTTTCTTGAAAAGGATTGTATAATGATACAGCTTTCACAATGTGGCTGTGTGATTGTGTAAACCTTGTGTCTGATGCTTCTTTTATCTGCCTTATGGAAAGTAGAGTAAAACATATGGATTAAAAATAAATAAATAATAGGGGGAACAATTGTTAAAATAAATTTAGTAGATTAAAAAAGAGTCTTGGGAAAACTAGGAGCTTCATTCATTAAGATTTTTGAAGTCTGAAATTTGGTGCACAATTTGTTGGGAGCCATTTGTATATTTCACAATAAATATTCAGGCATGACCGCATCAGACATTATCTTATATATCTGGAAATTGCCAAGGAAAACAGGCAGTTAGTTCATAATGGTTGAAAAAGTAAAATCAAGAGAGCGACACAATCAGAGCTAAATATGGAGGCTTGAGTGATGATTGTTTTACTTCACACTCCAGCCAGGCTTCTCAGCCCATGTCAGCTGCCCCCAGCACTTCCAAGGTTTGACAGGGAAAGAAGCGACACGCCAATGCTACTCATCTGCCATACTGGCTGGCTAGATTTATAAATGCATTATACTTCTACGTCCTGCCAGGTCTGATGAGCAAGGCAGTTCAGATTTTTAAAAAAATCAATGAGAAGAGTCTGCAGGAGTTTTTCATCTACGACAGCGAGACAGTGGAGTTGTTTTTTCTTCTTATAATAGATGGGGTTAAATTCAATTATGCCTGTGGGTAAAGCCGAAACTAGGAAACCTGTCACCGTGATGAAATGCTAAGATCTTTTGGGGGGCGGGAGGAGACGTGGTAGGGAAAGAAACAACAACCCCAGAGCCATTCAACTCCCTGGGGCTGCAGGCAGCTCACTCAGCACAAGGGGAGTAGAGGGAGACGCTGTGGAACAAGATTCTTCAAACCTGGTGCTTCTCTACCCCCAACAGAACGCTCAGAATTCATGTCTTCCTCCCACAATTTCTAAGTTGACATTCACGGTTACATCAAAGTTGTGCATACGTCTTTTGCTAAAAGCAAACTTTGGGGCATATTGTAAATAATGGTATCTGTACATAAAACTTGTGATGTCGCTTTTTAAAATGGAGCCACTGGACTCTGAATACCACTGCAAGTTGGTACCTGTCACCAGCAATTTTAAGACTGCAAGGACAAGCTTTTGACTAAAAGGAAATTTTGCATGATTCCCTTTTCTCCTTGAACTTGAATTTCCGTTCCAGGTCTCTCACAGAATTCTAACCTCATGTAGTATATTTTTATGCTTGAACCATGCTTTTATGATTTTATTCATTGACCTATTATATGTCTCTGCAGCAAACACTTATATCTAAATTCAAAATACAAAACAATGTCCACCAAACACAGGCTTTCCAAATGTTAAAAATAATAGAGAACAAGTTATGAGGATTGTTATTTTTACACAATTGATCAATATAACAAAATATAATACAGTATATGATAATTAATTCTTAAATTAAAAAAAACTAAGTTTATTGGAAGTATATCTTTGAATAATATGAAATGGAGGGTTTTCCCCCCAATTGATGCATACATCCATGGGTGAATATTACTTATTGCTAGAATTAACACTAATTTGATTCTTCGCATAAATAAGTAAATGTGAATGGAGGGTGTTTTTCTTATCACATCACTCAATTTTGTGAACTCTGAGTTCACTTAGTTATCTATCATCAAAAAATTGTTAATAATATACCAGCTTATTTGATTAGATCCTTCTTCAAGTTTGTTGAAAGCAAAGAATTAGAAACCACCTGGCCACAGGAGGTACTGCTCGCTCTTTAGAGACACTGGCTTTCTCACCACCTACAACTGAAGCTTTGAATGCCCCAGAGTCTAGAGTCTGGAGGTTTCCAGCCTGAGGCTAGTGAGAATTAATCTGTCTTTTGTAGAGGAGGGGAAAGTTGTACTCTCAGGCAAATCAATTTTATGAAAAAGTGCTTGTTGAAGTGGAAGTTCTTAAATTGACTTTCCTAAAACTATCATTGCATATGGATACTCCTTGGATTATGACTTCACACACCCTGGTCTGAAGACCAAAAGTCTCTGGAGTTAGCCTGGTAGCAATTCCTTTTCTACCACTTCATGGAATCAGGTGATATCTAATTAGTCACTTTCAACCAAAAAAATGGAAGGAGAATCTAATCAAGCAAGCTGAACCCCAGTTTTCTCATGTGCAACACGAGAAGGATAATAACCCCGGGGGGTCTCTGGAGGCTTGAATGAGGTAATGAATGTAAAAATGCTCTGTAAACGCTAAAATTCTATGTCATTGTTATTTACTGTTATTTTTATTACTATTTTGATACTAACGATCCAAGTTTAATAGTGAAGTTCAGACCAGGGCCATGTAGACAAATGAGTTCCTGGACCAAAGAAACCTTTTGAATAAGTTCAAAATACCAGTCTTCTGGCCCTTAAAATGATAAAATAATGAACAGGAGAGTGGCTAACTCTAACACAGGACAGCAGTGGTTCTCAAAGTGTGGGACTTGGCCGGCAGCATTAGCTGCCTGGGAACTTCTAAGAGATGCAAATTTCTGGCCCCACTCAAACCTATGGAATCAGCAACTCTGGGGATAGAATCTCAGCCAGCCTGTGTTTTAAGGAGCCCATCCAGATGACTCTTGCATGCCAAAGCTTGGGAACATTGCTGTTCAGGATGCTTTGCTTTAGGTGTGGAAACCCTACTAGAGCTCCCTGTAGAGTGAGCTGCATAAGACCATGGGAAGAAGCATTTCGAGTGAATTAGTTCTGTATCAACACCAAATTTCTCTAGAGGGAGAAAATGAGCCTTATCTCATTTCACAAGTGATACATATGTTGCCAGTAACTAGAATTGATCAGGGCAAATCACAAGGCCCTCAGGGAAGCAGGCATCTGGTCTACCCCATAGTTTTCAGAGTGTAACTTAAAACTCTCATTAAACACACAGGCCAGTGCTCTTCTCTTGAGCAAGGACAAGAAAGCCTTTTTGTCTTTCCTTTCATAGAGAATCAAAGAAAGAAAAATGACCACTGAGATTTCAGGGGGATTAAGCCAACTGGCAAGAAAGAATTGGGTTTTGCCAGTTGACAAAACAGGTTTCTGCTTTGGTGCTGCACCAGTATAGCCTGGCAGGAGGTGGGCCTCATTCAACCTGTCTCCCTCCAGTCTTCTAATACTGACCCAGGGTCTGCTCCAGGACCCAGGACCTTCTCAGACGGCCTCAATCAAATGCAAGACTATGCTGCCTCCCATGGAGGAAGGGTGGAAACACAATCCAGTACAACTCATTTAGGAAGAAGGGCTGTAGCTGATTTTCAAAGTGACCACAAAGCTCCTTTCTTCCAAAACACCCTATTTAATGCATCTAGAAAACAAGTGGAAAGGAGTGGTCCAGAAATACTGGATGCTAACTGGGATTGGATACTGTTTCCACAGGAAACTTATTTAGTACAAATGAAATAATAACCACATAAAACCACAGCAACTACCATAAACCATGGAAGAGAAGCAAACTTTCAGTCAGTGTATCTCTGATAGGTTGACTTTCATACAGTATTGACAAAAAAGTTAAACCCACAACTTCTTTAATAAAGGGGAAAAAAGGTAAAAAGAAACCCAATATTCAAAAATAAATAAAATTTTATTTTTAATACCAGTTTGGCTTGATATTTTCTTGATCATATTTGAAGAAAAGTGGGGCCTGACATAAAAGAACAGCCAAAATAACATGAAGGGGAAAGGGAAACAAAGATTGGTCATTTGTTGACACTTCTTTACCAAGGCGGTAGCCCTGAGAACGTCGTTTTGCAAAGAAGAATTAAAGTCATCAAGCATTTGATACTCACACTTGATTTCTAGTTTTTAGAGGAAGTGACTTTGAAAAGAATGGAAGGGTCTCTCTACAAACCAAAGTATTAAGAATGAAAAGCCATAGTCACCCACTGGGGGTTAATGTCAAGCTAATACCATTGAAAAATCTCATTACGAGGATTGTGACACAAAACGGAGCTGCTGTATGGTTGACTGAGTCGGAGGCTCTAGAGATTTATATACCTCACGGCTCTGCAGAGTCTTTCATTAAACCTTGCTCAGGGCTCTTCTGACGCTGCACAAATAGACAGCTGTGTGCATCAGCAACACAAACTACTGTCACCACTTGGATGGCAGCAGAATTAGGCAGTGATACCCTTGCACTATCTCGTCATAAAGAGAAATACATATGAATGGCCATCTTAACAGCCAGACAAATATATTTTCAGTGCATCTTGTTAAAGACATTAATTATAAAATTAGTCATCTTGCTAACCAAATAAAAGCATCTGCTGGTATTAACATGATTATTCAAAAGCCTCAAACCTTATTAAAATACTACCAAAATTAGTTTTAAATTACAAGGTTATGATATTTTTTCAAATCCAATGTTGAATATTTAATAGGTAATGGGACTGCATCACTCATCTTGCCAATTAGTTAACTTCCCATGGCCTTTTGTTTTTGTTTTTGTAAATTAGCCTCATGAATAAGGGAGAGATGCAAAATTGATAAATATTTTGCATCTGGCAAAAGATTTCCTGTTTGCGTGTGTGTGTTAAAAATAACAGTGAGCTCTGGAGTAAACAGCATCTAGTATAGGAGTGTCCAACCTAACATTGTCAGAAAATCAGAACAGCTGTTAATTGTTTGCAATCAATTTTGAATCATAATATGTGATAGAAGTAATTTTGGAGATCACCTGCCTGTGCATTTTCATTTGGGTTCCTCAAAGAGAGCCTATCCAAGTTCCTTCTCCTTGTTTCTTTATGGTTGATCTAGAATTTTGTTTTTCTTCCAAGTTTAATAATGATATAATTATTTTTAAAGAACCAATTGCCATTTTCCCTGAGTGACACAGATGTAGCCACAATATTGTCACAACCCTGGCTTCTGACACCTGCTCTTTACCCTGAGCCCAGGAACTTATGGCTAACACTTTTCATTCAGTCATTCAACAATTCAACAACTATTTATTGAAAACCTACTACCTGCAGGACACTGAGCTGGAAAGAAGTACCTTATGAAATATGGTTGTGAATAAGGTTCACAATGAATATTACTGGTTCTGCAGCATTTTAAAGGCAAATAGGAGATGAACAAAGCTTTGCCAGCAGTTGCCCTGAACACAGAAACTCTCCAGGCTGTGGGCAATTAACTTTTCCCTTCAATATGGCCTTGCTCCCCTTCTTCCAGGCCCCTAAAAATCACCATCATCTAAGCCTCTGTCTGAGACCTGTCTTTAATTTCATGCCTCATTATCTACTTTTGTATAAAATGCCAACACACATGCAGTCTTTGATTTTCAAATTTAATCTTAGGAGCTAATGAATCTGTCACTGTGGGACCTTTGGGTGGTTTAGCCATTTTCAGTTTTAGATATCTAAAGAAAAACTGCTTTGGGCCCACATTTTTAAAATTTCAGTCCTAAATGCAAAATTCGAGTTACAGATTGATGACTTTCCTTCCTAATAAATTGTTAGGCTTGAGCTAGTCCTCAGATGTTGTTATTGTCTTCCCCTTGGCATGCAGCAATTTTTTATGTCAGCTTCTGTGCGCCAGCGTGCAGCACTGGAAGAAGGAACAGGCGTTACCAGCGGTAATAACTCATCATCTGAAATGAGCACGCAGATAATAAATAATAACTTCACAAGGGGAAAAGGACCGGTACTCTGAAAATGTAATTTTTTTTTCAATTTTCTTGCACAGTTCCAAGTATCCACTTTTAGCCCTAGACGCGGAAAGGGAAAGGCGGTTTTAAGTGAGTGACAGTTGCAGATTAATTGTGATAATGAAGATGAAGCACACAAACAGCTGCAGCATATGTCCACGGGAAAACAATATGCAATTAAAAATGGCTACGTGCAAAAACGTAGGGACACGCCTGTGGAACGCAGCAGGTCATAAGATAGTCACTGTCCTGGCCTGGCTAGTCCTTTCCTGATTCTTGTTGGCTTAGGTTGCCACCGCAACCTGATGGCCAGTTTGTCCTTCTATGTGGTGTGTCAGCAGCACCGGTCCCTGTCTTACCAAGGAGGACACTGGGGTGCTCAGGTGCTTAAAAATTCAGTCTCTGATTTTAATGTCTAGTCCTTCAATCTACCTTCTGTAAAGGCCATCAGCACGCCTCTCAGCAAGCAAACTATTTCTCATCACCGCCACACCAGACAGTTTCAAAGGGAAAGGTGAAGATGCCTCTTGACTGCCTTTGCAGCTTCCATCCATACCATCCATCCACGGCCCAACTTTCACACCATATTAGCAGGTACAGGCGGCAGGTGGTGACGCGGGAGAAAGTACAACAATGCGTGTGCTTGGGTGTGTGTCTTAGGGAGGGGCCGGGGACAGGCAGGCACCGAGTCTCAGTGTCTCCAGGGAGGGGCAGTGCCATGACTTCTTGCTTTGTTAGGTATAGTCTTGGACCCTGCACAGTCCCCTGAAGCATTGTTTTTCCTTCTGCTCCCTCTATCCCGATTTTCCAAGAGCAGTGTCCTTTCCCCCATCTGGAATTCTTTTTCCCTACCACAGTGGCAGGTGAGGGGCAGAGGAAGGGGAGTGTGTGTGCGTGTGTGAGTGTGTGCCCTGTATGTGTGATACTGTTTAGGGTTTGGGGAGCATGCCTGCTGACACAGTTCCAAACAGCAGGCCAGAGAGATTTTCCCTTGAAAGGACTTAACTGACCAGTTGTTTTGACAGCCTGCAGCAACTGAAAAATATGGGTAGTGCCTGTCAGAGTAAGGCATTCAACAATCAAAACCACAGCCCATGGGACAGCAGCAGCACGAGACTGGCTTGACTGGGATGGTATGGTTTGACAATGATATCAAGACACACTTATGTATGTATTACTGATAGTCATTTATCTATTCTGATAAGTACTAGGAAATTTTGACTTGCATCCTGGGTTCTTGGTGTCAGCAATTTTGGCAAAGGAAACCATAGGCTTTAAAGGGCGAGGACAGTGAATGAACACTCAAGGAAATAGAAAGACTAAGATTCACTCTGGGGCCTTTTAGAGATGTGACTAAAAGGAATTGCTGTTTTTTTCCTTTCTGCAACCATTCCCTAAACACCCAGGAGCTCTGCTGATGCAAACATGGGGCTAAGGAACTTGGCATTTCATCATGGCGATGGGGCCAATGTAAGAAAACTTAAAAGATAAATCTATGCCTGGGAGAGTCCCACAACTGCAATCTCCACATGCTAGAAATGCATGCCTTATGTCCTGTGGGTGTACGTTATCTTAAACACACACACACACGCACACACACAAACACAACCTTTGCTTCAATGGATGGAACTAGAGTCCTTTTCTTAGTTATTACTGCAGCATTTTAGAGGGCCATTTAGTAAATTGTCTTCTTTGATTAATCACATCTCCCTTCCTGGCTCCAATAATTGCATCCTTTAGGTATCTTTAGATCAGATGCCCATAAATCACACACTGCCCCAAGCCAGCTATGAACAGTTCACAATTTCAATTAGCACACAGATCTAACAGCTGTCACTAGGGAGGGCTGCGACAGCGGGAAGGACCCCAGCTGACCAAACACTTAAGACTGGGCTATTGGCTTCAGAAGCCAATCTCTTCGCATTTAAGACATAGAGAACCCTGAATCAGGGGCTATCAATGAACATACGAAAAAGTATTGAGCTTAGTTCTGGCTGAATATATCTGTAGTTTCCCATAAAAGTGGTCCCTGATTACAAAATCCAGCAGTTTTTCTCTTAGCTGACAATGTTGAATTTACCGTAACCCTGTGATCCTGGAAAACGGGAGGCTAAGAGACCCCCACCCCATCCACTGGGCTCCTGTCCAAGCCAGCCCTAATTTCTCTGCAGCGTGACTAGACGTTAGACTCCGGGCCCCTGACCCCTGCTCCGAGGTCTGTACAGAATGCAGATGGAACACAGTCCACGTGGCCTCACCAGTAATGACCACACCCCATTGCTTGACCTCCCCTCCAGTTCACTCCCATTAGCGCATCCCAGTTCTTAAAAATGCTGCTCTGCTTCGGGAGTGGAGCCCCACCTCTCTCATCATTGTGATGGACTTCTGGTCTCTCTCTCTCTCTTTCTCATAATAGCCTTCTAGTATCTCTCTTCTCTATTGCAAATATCTTTGTCTTTGAACAAAGTCATCTTTTCAGGCTTATCGTTCCGGAGCAATTTATCCTCTGACACAGCTCTCACCCTCTTTGGCGCCTCTGAAGCATGTGACATGGGTGACTTGATCTAATGGAACGAGCTTCTGTCTTCACCCTGTCGTCGCCCCGTCCTCGTTCCCCTTTTACACTCTTGCTTCTCCTTTTAAACACGGTTCTCTAGTCCTTCTTCATCCTTTTGCGTCCAGAGTTTGGTTATTCAATTCATTCATTCATTCATTCTGTAGATATGTATTGAGCGCCGGATGCTGGGAAACCAATAGCGACAGCTTCCAGGTCACATGGAGCTTACAAACCAGCGGGAAAAACAAATACAATAAGTAGACAGCTAGCCATTAGAATGTAGGGTGGCAGGCTGAGGGTGGAGGAGCAGACATCATGATGAGGGCACACTCTAAGTCAGCATAAGGGGATAGGGAGGGATGGGCAGGGGAGGAGTTTGCCATTTTAGGGGGGGTAGACCTGCTCTCCAGGAGCAGAGACGTGCCGTGGGTGTGGGAGGACGAACATTCCAAACAGAGGAACCACAAGTGCAAATGGCCTGAGACGGAAACAGGTGCACACAGAGGCGCAAGAGGGCCAACGTGGTGGAGGGGGCTAATTCAATAAAGGGGTACCCCAGAAAGCTTCCTGGGGGAGCTGACATGTAAGGTGAATCTCAATAAAGAGACAACTTCCCGTCAGGGAAAGGATGCATGCTATGGCAGTGTTCAGACCAGACCACGGCTCTCTTCTTAATAAGATTGTTTCAGAACTGCATTCTCCTCCTGTGTTCATTCCTTTTATCTACATATCTTTCATCTATGTGACAGTTGCCCAATAAGGCAGCTGTCAACCACATGTGGCTATGAACTGTTGAAATATGGCACGTAGAGAATGAAGAGCTGGATTATTAGTTTCATTTAATTCTAATTAATTTAAATTTAAAAACTGACGATTCAATTATCGGAAAACAGTTAAGTACGTTAGGAACAACTTGATTATGTGAACCTACTTTGCAACTACCAATTTTATGAAATCTAAATGTAGACAAGTATTTCCAACGAAAATTTGCAACTAAATTGTATTGCAAGTATGAAATACAGATTTGCAGGCAATACAACTAAGAATGTAAAAAATCTCACTAGTAATTTTTGCATATTGACTACATACTAAAATGATATTTTGGATATAGTCTGTTAAATAAGATATATCTTTAAAATTAATTTTATCTGTTTGTTTTTATTTTTTAAGGATGGCTACCTTTTTAAAAAAAAATGTGGCTCATGTTTATTTCTATCTTACAGCACTGTGCTAGACTATGATTCTTTGAAAACAGGAACTGGGTCTTACTTATCGCTTACCTTGGTACCGTATCTTAGGGGTAACAGAAGCTCCATGAATATTTGTCAACTGAGTAAGACATTTAACATATGCACAAGTCTCAGATCTACCAATACTTGATGTGGCATTCATTTAATAAATGAGAGCTGTCATGCCAGACCCTGCTGTAGCCCCAGGGCATACAGCAATAAAGGAGACAAAGTTCCTGCGTGGTGGAGTTTCATTCTACCTGGAGACATCATGATAAGTGCACCCTCTACGTCAGCATAAGGGGATGGGGAGGGATGGGCTGGGGAGGAGTTTGCCATTTTAGGGGGGGTAGACCTGCTCTCCAGGAGCAGAGACGTGCCATGGGTGTGGGAGGGATGGACATTCCAAACAGAGGAACCACAAGTGCAGATGGCCTGAGATGGAAACGGCTGCACACAGAGGCGCAAGAGGGCCAACGTGGCTAGGACGCCACGCCTGGGGGGTGGGGTGGGCAGGAAACGAGTAAGGCAGGGACCACGTTGGGTAGGGTGAGGGAGGCCAAGGCAAGGGCTCAGGATTTAATGCCAAGTTCATGGGAGAAAGCCGCAGGTCATCAGCAGGGAACAGCAGGATCTGAGCTATATTTTCGAAGACTCGCTCTGTTTGTCACATTAGAAACAGACAGCAGGGCACAAAAGTGGCATCAGGGAGGCCAGTGGGAAGGCGATAATACTGTCAAAGGTAACTTCTTGGGCATCCAAATATGCATGCAGCAGAAATGAGGATGGGATGCATCTGGAACGCAGCTGCGTATTTTACTGCAAATTGGAAACAATCCAGGAAAAACCATCTTTTTTAAAAAAAAAAAAATCATTCTTCACAGTCAAAAACTTTACAGTGAGCCCAAAAGATGTTCATGCAGGACGGTCTCTGCTCCTCTTCCTTTTCCTGAACACAGCTGAGGAAGCCCTTATAAGGAAGGCTTTGAGCTACTTTAGAAAATAAAGTCCCTTCAATAAGTATTTGTTGACTACAGAATTACTTGAAAGAGCCCTTGTGGAATCCTTTCCTTGAGGTTTGCAGGTGCCTGACAGAGCTAATTACGCTTTTGGAAAACATGCATTTTATTGATTCAGTACATTTCTAGAGTGCAAACATATTACAACCACACGCACACACGGTCACCATTTATTGAGCACTTGTAACGGGGCCTAGCCCTGCACCAAATACTTCACAAAGATTATCTTATTTAATTAGAGCAATGGCCCTATGAGTTGATGCCTTCCTTCCTTCCTTTCTTCCTTTCTCCTTTCCTTCCTTTCTTCCTTCCTTTTTTCCTTTCCTTTCCTTCCTTCCTTCATTCCTTCCTTCCTTTCTCCTTTCCTTCCTTCCTTCCTCCTTTCCTTTCCTTCCTTTCTCCTTTCCTTCCTTCCTTCCTTTTTCCTTTCCTTTCCTTCCTTCCTTCCTTCCTTTCTCCTTTCCTTCCTTCCTTCCTTCCTTCCCTCTCTCTCTCTCTCAATCTCTCTCCCTCCCTCCCTCCTTCCTTCCCTCCCTCCCTTCTTTTCTTTCTTTCTTTCCCGTAGAAACAAAATGCTCTGAAGTTATGAGGAATTCAAACCTAGGTGCATCTGACTTGAAGCCACGAGGCCAGTGTGGCTTCCACCTACATCAGAATCACCAGCACTAGTCATCAAAATGCAGGCCAGGCTGGGGCCTGGTAGTTTGCATTTTTAAATAAGCAGTGGAGATACTTAATATTAAATTATTTATTTAGCATATACTTTTAGGATTGTTACTAAGATTAAATCTGCTTTTTTTTTAAAAAAATTGTCCATTTAATGCTTATATATTACTTCTCAGAAGCACTTGGTGCTTTAAAAAAAACTTACGTCCTAAAGAAGTGTCTTAGTTTAGGTTTCTCTGAGCACGAGCCTGAAGCAAGGACTTCAGTGCAGATGGTTTATTTGGGAGATGATGCCCGAACCCAGGATCGAAGCAGCCGGGAGAGTGAACGAGGGAAGGAGGTAAAACATAAAGAGTGTGTAACGGAACTCGGTTCAAGGGGCAGCTGGGGCTCAGTGCCACTGGGGACCCTCTAAAGACCCATGCAGAATGCCTCAAAATTCTTTCAGGAGAAGGTGAGGCTGGCGGAGTTATCTAACCCTTCCAGTCTTTTATTAGTGGAGGGTTGACCCCTAGGGAGTTAATTCCCTACGCTTCAGAGGAGCTGAGGGGCCCTCGGAGGGGACATGAGGTGAGACATTGGCTCACAATGGCCCACAGGGTCGTGCTGATTTGCAGCACCCCCAAAGGCACCTGCTTCATTGCTGCTTAGTTACCCGTTGCTGGGTTTGGGGCCCAGGGGACAAGCCCGTGCTCTGGTTGGCATGAGCCCACAGCACTTCCATCCTGGCAGGGCCACCAGACCACAGCAGGTACTGCAGACTTTTCACATCCCTCACCCTTCAGGATGCTGAGGGAAAAAAGGCACAGTAGATGACAAACTGGGATGGTGTAGGAAAAACATGAGAAAAGGAGAAGGAATTAAAAAAAAGCAAACCCTCCGGCATTTTAGCATAGGATAACAAGAACAAACTTTTCAATTTTCTCCCCACACAAATCATGATGGGAAGAGGGGAAGCAGGACAGCCCTCCAGAGCCAGCCATTGTTATTTTTTGTTATAATCCCTTTAATGGAATTTGATTTTTAAAACAATGGGCCTGTGTTACTTAGAGAAAAACAAAAAAATTAACTAAAGAAGATAAAAATGCATTCAGAAGTAACTTTTATGCGCCAGCCTTTGTGTATCCGCAGAGCCAGTTACATTTGACAATGAAGTAGTTACTGGGTATTAAGGGCGTCTGAGCTGGCTGCTGGTGGGAGACTGGACCATCTGCTGTGGAAAAACTTGGCTCGTTTCATCCTACAGAAAAAAAAAATTGCTCAGCTGAGGCAAAAGATTTGTAAGAAAACATGGGTCCCTTCACTAAACTCTGCAGCACCCATTTTTTTAGATTAAGCTCATTCTGTCTTCTGAAATATATAAATCCTTCCATTTCATAGAGGATTGGGGAGGGGAAAACAACTCATATCATCATTTCTTCTCTACTTTAATCAATTTAGATGCAGAAAGAGTTGTGCTTTTCTGCAGGAGACACGATTAATGAAATGTACTAAATGTGTTTGCAAGGTAAATGTAAACAAGCAAAACTCTCTTCCAGGACAGTGGCCTTCCCAATTCTTGTCTGTGCAGTCCGTCAAAGCATTTTGAAGTTCTACAGCTGCATATCTTAAAGTTAAAATCTAAAACATTTTTATTTTAGGTTAAATAATTGGATATAATGTGTACTTACAAATCATTATGTTTTTCTCTGGCTCTGAACATGGGTCAACAGATATTTTACAATATGTATATATATATTTTAAATCTTCATTCATTTTTTGCACTAAGTAAACACCACGTGAACTCGAGAGCCTGAGATTTCCAATATAAACATTCAAAATACACTTAAATGCCCTGTGTTTCTGTCACACTGTGAACATTTTCTATTGACCTGATTTTTATTATTTTTCTTGGTACTTTTGATGCTTCCCCCCACAGATGTATTTAGCATCATATTGTATTTCCCCCCCCACTTTCAAAAAACTGTTTCTCTGAGCACTGGTATAAGGAAAACTTGTTATGTCTCTGTTTACCAACTGGTGTAGATCATGCCTTAGAAAAACGCATTGCATAAGAGGAATGAAAAATCTAGCTCAGTCTTGTTTGCCTTGCTGCTAAGACATTCTCTGCATTTTAGTAAGGATAGCCATTTATTCCTTGACTTGACTTTGTGTCTTTTAAGATATCGTAAAAGGTCTCATCACCATTTTCTTATTTACTTTTTTGCCCTTTCTCCACGGAGAAATCTCCCTTTGTTTTGTCATTTTCTGACCCTTTTGTGCAAACGTATCACTAAAATCGAATCATATGAAGGTGCAATCTCAAAAGAGCCTAATTAATCACCACAGGGAAAGTCAAATGTTAGCTGGCTTTAAAATCAGAATGAAACATGAATGCCTTGCCATTGACTGTGTTAGTTCTTTCACTGAAACGGATCAAATGTCCTTGTCTTAGGAAGTGCAGTAAATGTTCTGATGAAGTCTGGCCAGCACGTGCTCTAGCTTTTCTCTCTGGTAAAGCTACTGTGGGGTAGGGGTGGGGGTGGGGCTGCCGGGATATGACCCACCTGGGTCACCTCTCATTATAAATCAGGGAGCACGGGCTGCCCTTTTGATTGGCTGAAATATACTGCATAAAGGAAGCTTCAATTTCCCATAAAGTCTGCACCAGAGGGAGAAAGGGAAAAAAAATAAGCAAATCAATAAACTCTTCCCTAAAATGAAACTATAATTTATACTGCTCTAACAGAATGCCAGATGGTGGCAGCAATGCTAAAGGTGACTGGGAAACCTGAAATCAGCTTGTTATTTGCTATTAAAACCTCTGCTCTGTTGAGAAGGGCTGAACAGAATGAAACTACATCTATTTGGTTCCCTCCAATTTGTAATTCACAGTGCCACAGACACAAGGCATTTCATTCTTACTCAGTTAAAAGTTCCAAATAATGTTTCCTCTGAGAAATTGTGAGACTTTTCTTATAAGACCACTGCAGGCAAACCTCCAATATGCTTTACTGAGTTTGATAAAGCAGACGTGTTACTTGGAATTGCGCTTTGGTATCTGAACCATAATTTTCCCCAGAAACATGCACAGATTAGCATAATCGGGACTGTACTGCTCGGTGTGAATTTTTGGCATACACTTCATTTTGCTCAAGGCAAAAAGGGCAAATATTAAATGACTGCAGCTAGGCATTTCTAGAACATATTGTAGGTACTTCTAAATCACCAGTTCTATTAAATTTGAATATTTATTGAATAATACACTATAGTCCGATAAATCAAACTGAGACGACAATTTGCATCCTGGCTTATGGCAATGAATGACACTTTCAGAACTAAAACAGCACTCGTTTAAGAGAATTATCCATCTCGCAGCCTCCCTTATTTCCATAGAGGGCCTCCCTCCATCCTAGGAATTAATGTGTTTTCATCGTTGTGATATAAAAGCCATTTCAAGAATAAATTTCCCAAGACCAGAGGAAATAAAATCGGCCATGCACCGCAGCTGAACCAGTACAGTAACACCTGTGTCTCGGAGGCCAGAAGGAGGGCAGATGAGCTGATGGCAGGTGGTGTGGAAACCTGGAAATGGCCATGGCCGGCCCGTGTGCACGGGTGTTAGTTAACCCTGCAGATTCTCGCATTTGGAAGAGAAACTTCATTCGGAGAGGTCCAGATCCATTCCTCAGCCTTTACAAATTACTTGCTCAGGGTCTTGGAATGTTTTGCTAGAACTGAGGAGTTGGAAACAGCTTCAGGTCGACGCGTGTCAGGAAACTGAGGCTTAGAGGACTCACGGCTAAGTGGGTGAGAAAAGGGAGTCTCTGAGTCTTAGTGGGTGAGAAAAGGGAGTCTCTGAGTCTTAGTGGGTGAGAAAAGGGAGTCTCTGAGTCTTAGTGGGTGAGAAAAGGGAGTCTCTGAGTCTTAGTGGGTGAGAAAAGGGAGTCTCTGAGTCTTAGTGCAACTTGATCTCTGCTCCTCACATTTTGTATGCTCTGAAAATATTTAGCAAAGGAATAATTCAAATGAATTCCAACGAAACCCTCGACATGTTCTTTTGTTTTTCACCCTTAGGTGCGGGGGGCGGAACCGCCCTCCCACGGCCCTGTCACCGCATGCTTCGAGGTCACGAGGATTATGTGTCCCTTTCATCAACATCGCCACGTCCCTTCCCTTCTGCCACCCGCTTCCTTAGGCAAACACTCAGTGTGTTTTAATTGTAAATTCAAATTTGAATAAACCGTTGTAAGATAAGTAGTGAATCTTTTTTTTTATGCTGTATGGTAGGAGTCACATTTCATTCTTTTCCCCTGTGACTGTCCCATTATTGCAGCACCATTTATTGATCTTTTTGGGGGGGGGTTAGCGCATGGGCCGGGAATGGTACCCGGTCTCCTGCCTGGCACTGGACCACCCCTCACCCCCAGAAGTGTATCTTTTAACTTAGATGACGGCAGTATGCTGTGGCCCTCATGTCCTGCCTTACTCTTTTTCACTCAGCCCTGCGTTGTTATGATCTACCCACGTGGTCATCGCTGTTTCTAACTGAGGTAAGGTGTGTCGGCCCCTCTCACGTGCGCCCTACCCCGTGATGGAGGTCCGGGTTGCTCCAGCTACCTCATCACAAACAGCATCGCTGGGAACGGCCTTATGGCTCTAGGTACAAATTCCCCTGGACATATACCCAGGAGCGCGAGCCCCGGGTCACAATGCACATGTTTACATGTTCTGACCAAGTGCCATCACGCTGTTCTCCAGAATGGCTGCACTGGTGTGCACTCTTCCACCCCAGCCCCTCATCCGCCCCCTCACTTGGGGTTCTCGGCCAAGGTGCCAGCCTCAGCATGGTTTTGGTGGTGGAAAGTCTCTTCCCACTTGACCCGATGGGATATGGGCACCATCCACGTGGCACCACGCACTCTATCTGCACCCCGTTTCTCCTCTCCCATGCCCCCTCTTGTGCTCACTAATCAGGAAAAGGTAGGGGCCAAGTGAGCATTAGCCTGCGAACTTGGAAGACAGGAACTGAAAAAAGAGGAAGTGGTATGCTGGTGGGCAGTAAAATGGAAAAGAATCTCAGATGAGTGAGGGCCAGTGGAAACGGCTCTCAGTCCCCAGCCCTGAAGGGCGTGCATCCCAAGTCTAAATTAAATAAGGTCCAAGGTTTAGGCTGATTGCCTAAAAAGAGCAGTGGTCACTGTCCATTTACTGCTGTCTTATCTGTTTCTAATTGTCCAGCCTGAAGGAAAGCTGGGAGCAAATCTCATTTGCTCAGAGAAGGCTCTCAGGCTCTGAAGCAACAGATGACACTGCAAAGCTGGATGGAATGGGGGTGGGGACAGGAAGAGCTACGAATGGCCATCTGCCTCCTCGGGAGGAGGTCCTCGTTCGTTCGGTAGGTGTGGGGGCCGAGGATGGGTACCAGTGGGGTTTCCAGTTTCAGCCACAGTTTCTGCAGGTGTTCCTTCTGGAAGTGTCCCTGCTCCCCCGTTCAGGCTATTTGGAGGACCTGCCTGGGGCAGGGGAAGGCAGAAGGGTCCCGCCCCTGAACTTTCGAAAACTCTTTGATGGAAAGCTGGGAATGGAAATAAGTGGCCTCCCAAGTGTCATCTCAGTAGACTGGAAAGCATGATCGTGAAGACATTAAGAGGGTGGGGTCTGGAGGCAGGCTGATGGTTTTGAATTCCAGCTCCACCACTTTTTAGCTAGGTGATCTTGGGCATGTCACTTTACTTCTCTGGATCTCAGTTTCTTCACCTGTAGAGTGTGATAACAGCAGTACCTATCTGATGGGATGATTATAGAATTTAAAATAGTGCATGGTACATAACAAATGCTTAATATATGTTAGTAAAGATACTGACCCCAAATCTTTTTCTTTGGGGGGGGGTATTTACCCCCATCCCCACCTCTCAGCTTCTCCCATGCCCCCTAGGGCAGTGACCTCAGCCTCAAACATAAAACCATGGAAAACTGGAGGGCAGACATATGGGGGTTTCCTTACCTTAACTTCTTGGCAGCTCAGTTCTGTACTTTTCCATCCTCCCTGGCCTCCTGCCAAGCCCTCACGGAAGGCAGCTCAGCATGACAGTCAGATTTCTGATTTCTCGGAGATTCTCCACAGAGGTTTCTCTCATTTGTCCTGTCACTCTTCAATCATGCGCCTCAGTGCTGTTCAAATGATTACCAGGTTGACAGGCTTTCCTTTGAGAAAAACCCAAGTGGATCTAATTTGGCCAGAGACGATTGCTAATAGCAAGGAAAGTCTCTCCTATGGCGCGACCCTAATAAACGCCTGACACTTGAAATAAATGCAGTCGTCTGGCTCCTTCGAGCAGGCTGCGAAGGCCACTGATGACAATGCTGTAGAATTGAAATGTGAGTCACAGGCTGGGAAGAGCGGATGTGAATGCGTGGGGGACACCCAGAAGCTTGCAAACTACTTTCAATTACAATAATCCAGCAGAAGCGTAGCAATGACAAAACCTCAAGCAGTCTGAGAGCTACTTGCAGTTCTGCTGTTCTAGGTAATAGCTCCTACAGGGTTTGAGCGAAATAAGACATGATGGACCAACACGAGTTCCTCCCCTTCAAGCCCCATCAGCCACCACCAGCAGGGTGGGAACTCACTGACTCACAAGGACAAAAACACCATCTCACACCATCTCACAGTTAATAAACCAATCGGACCTGGGAGCAATTGTGCCAGATCACATGCACAGAAGCATCTACCATCCCTGACTCCATTCCACAAAATACTGATTGTGAGCCACTCTGGGTCAGGCATGGTGTTCGGTGCCATGGAGGTTATAAAAATGACTAGGATTTAAACGACTAAGGCTTACTTTCTGACCTCAAGGAGTCCAGAAATTGCTTAACATACAAAAGAAACATACTTTTTAAGGAAGTTATTAAGAAATTTCTAGAAGGCCAAGGTGAGCAGAAGACACAAGAAAGGGTGACAGTACCTCGGTGAAGCCTTGGATTGATGGTTCCTCTTACTTGGTTCCACTGGTCCCACCTTTGAATCAGAAAAGGGGACGAGCCTCCTTCCACAGCCTTTCCTTCCTCTCATTTTTCGTGGTCCCTGCGATGTAAAAGCTTCACCACTGGCCCAGGGCAACCTTGAGCACAAACTACACATGGCAGAGGAGTCCCTTGTTTGCCGACCATGCTTTCTGCCTGGCCAGCCCCTGTGCAGCACAGGATGTCAAGGAATTTGAATTTGAGCTGGGCCATGACATGACTTCTGAAAGTCTGTATAAACTACCGAGGGTAATTGTGACTTAAGGTGCCATCACCTGCCAGTCAGAGGTTTTGCATCCTACTAACCCTTCCAGTTTCCTTTCCCTCCTGCTTCACTTATTTATGTCACCGCTGAGTTATTCAGACATTCAAGTTGACCATCTCAGTCTTTAACTGCGAAACAAAAGCCAGTCTCCTCTAAGTCTTCATCTACCATCCTTCCTTCCTGTCCCATCCTCCCTGGGGACCTGCACCCAATCGATCGAGCTCATGGAAACCCTCCATCTAACCAGTCACACTCTGTGAATGCTGAAGAAGACAGGGGAATTCTGTGTGTTAGAGAACACAGTGAAATTCAAGGTGGTGTCAGCAAGGTTGAGCTCCCGAATCCACCAGAGTATTTGAGGGAAGGGGCTTTGTGCCTACAAACTAAAAGGGCACAGAAGAAGCCGGTCTTTGACTCATACTCTCCACTGTCCTTCAATACCAGATGTTTCTTTCCTCTGGGCTCCATGGCCCTGGACCAATTTCCTAAACCGGCAGTCATCTCATTAAGATATGACGCTAATCATCGGGAAGGCTGGGCAAGGGAATCTGCAGACAGTTTGAACAGCCCATCTCTTCTTCTACTAGGAAATTAACAACATAAGAGCATTTTCGAGCATTTTCTCATTTGATTCAATCTCTTCTACTCGCCCAGCCCACACTTTCTGCTACCATACTTTTCCTCCTTTAATTTTGCCAGATTTAGAGTCTGATCACTGTCCTCTTCCCAGCCACAGAGTTCTCAGGCTCATTGTTTCCCTCTCGTTGAAGGTGTCCTGTCCGAGCTTCACATGAGTCTGCACTGTCTTGTGCATCCCACCGTGTGCTGGAAGCGCAGCTGAAGCGCTCCTTGAGGGGTGAGCCTGAGGCTGAGGAAGAAGTGGGTAACGCAAATCAATCTGTCCTCAAGTGGAAACAAGTTGCAACGTTACAAAAAAGATTAGGCACTTCTTAGAGAAATAGACGATTCCTTTAGGAATCACTTAGCTACATAATTAGATCCCCCCATCGTGCTTTCAACCTCAAACTCTGTCCTTCTGTATCAGTCTATTGATGTAACACTCGGGTCCAAGCCGTGACTTGTGCAGGTTATGACACTAGTTGCATAAACCCACGCCATCCTCATTGTGGTCCAGTTGTGCCGAATGGCCACACGTACCCGGTGCCATATCCTGATCTTCTCCTTAGATTGCCTTGAGATCCACTAAAAGCAACTCAGGGCAAATTGAAACATGATTTTGACAAGAGACACCTGCATTCATTAGCAGTGCCTTTGCCAGAAGGTGGTGTAAAAAAGAAAGTTTGGTTTCATCTTACAAACGAAAGAACATCACACTTGTTAAAAAACAGATGGATGGTTCAGCAACCTGTCGTCTTAATCTGGGCACGTTAAAAGAAGTATTCCTTCTGGGGACACCATTATGCATTTGGATAGAGAAGAGAAATTATATCCAGGAAATATTCTCTACCTGTCCACAAAACTGTAAATATCACTTGCCCTCTAAGGCAGTTCAGTGTTATTCATGGAAATTTGGGAGAATAATCATGATGCTCAAACAGAGAACATTGTAGAAGATGACCATTTTTATGTTTCTCCAGGAGAAAGTTAATTTAGAAGCACAGCAGTTAGTTACCAAGACTTGGTAATGATGCTAATTGTAAGCCTTGGAGAAAGGATCTAATTAGGTTAATGATGAATTCAGCCCAGCAAGGTATTTTCAGAACAAATCTTTCCCAAGGAACACAAACACACTCAGGCATTTTGACTCATTCAGGATATAGAAGTGTGCAGAGAAATGAGATGGGGGAATTCTTATGGTACCATTAGGAAATCACAAGATCTTATTTTAGAGAGAAAAAAGATTAGAATTAGGTTTGTAGTAGGTATCAAATGGTAAAAACATCAGAAAAAGTGAATAACCCCCAATGCCTTCAAAGGGGGAGCGCTTCTCGGGCTGGAGGTGACACTTGGCTTGCGAGGATCACAGCAGTGGGGTTCGGGAGTGGAGGCTGAATGCTTCTGCAGAATAAAGTGGGCTAGGAGCAGTTAGACTCCTGGAGGAAGGGGACTGGAGCTGTGTGGGGAGGGGCAGAGAGAAGGCCCCTCCCCCCATTCTGCAGTGTGGCCTTTGAGGGAAGCAAACAATACAATGGAGGATTTATGAAGTTGTGGGTTTTGTGATGTAAAGCCTCCCTCTGTAAAATCTTCAGTTAATCAATTTTTTAAATAACAAAAAATTCTGCCTGTGGTTGGCTTTTCTGCTGGCTTGGCTCTTACAATGCTCACGGAGGGGCTGTGACAGCACCAGCTGCACAGATGACGGCGCAGCAGGACCTGGGCCACGTCACAGGCATTACGACAGCCCGCGCACCCCCCGAGCCGCTGTCGGGGAAAGTCTCTCCGCCTGGCCACGCTTAGAGCATCTCGGGGAACTGAGGGTCAGAAGACTGGCTTGACTTTTTACCCTTCCCATATTCTGTGCCACCTTGAAAAATGACAAACCTGTGCAACAGGTTTCTTATTCAGGGAATGAGAATGTCATTTACTCGTGCTTTTTCTCTCAGGATTATTAGAATAAATAAGAGAATATATGCAGAACTGCCCTATACCTGAAAGGCACTACCGATTTTCAAAAATTTTTAAATAATTAGAGATTCAGAGGAAGCTGCTAAGGTAGTGTAGAGTAGTCCCGGGGACTTTTCACTCTTCACCCAGTTTCCCTCATTAGTAGCAAAACTTGGAAAAAAACTTGGAAAAATCTTGGAAAACTTGGAAACTGACCTTAGTAGTGTAACCCAGAAGTTAGGATTTAACAAATGATTACTGACTCATTATCTAGATATATCTTTTTTTTTACATTTTTTTTTTTTACTTTCTAGTATGTTAGAACAGACAGATGGAAATACCTGAAGTCCCTGAACTGTAATCCAGCTGCCTCGTCTCTTATAGAGACTGTATAACGTATACATACAGCCTTTAACTTGTGTTCATAAAAACCCCGTGACTGACCTCCCCACTTGTGCCCTCTATCCTGATTTTCTACTTTCGAGTCTTACGATCACTAAAGTCAGCCCTGAGTGGTTATTACTGAAGGGCCCCGGGTCAGCCCAGCGCTGACCCTCCCACAGCTGCTTCTAACCAAAACTGGCCACCTGACACGTGCAGCCGCTTAAACTTTAACTGTAAGGGACCTCTATCTCATTAAAATACTAAAAATCTCGCCCACCCTCCTATGAGGGCCGCCTTCTCCGACCTTCTGCGGCCAAGCCTGTCGCCAGCCTGCACATGCCCGCCAACCAGATCACCTCTGACCCCTCCTCTGAATGCATTTTACTTCTTACCCTAAAACCTGCTCCACCTTTTGGTCCTAAACAACTCTCAGAGTCACTGCAACTCGGGGAGACAGATTTTTAGGCCGGGAGGCATCTGATGTCCTGCTTTGCGCTTGGCGTAGATTCTCCCTCTCTTTGGCCTGGTGTCTCAGGAGTTGGTCCTTTCAGCAATTGAGCAGACTACCTACTGCTTTTTTGTTTTTAGGTGCCTGGTCTGGGACTCGAGCCCAGGACTCTGGCACGGCAGGTGAGCATTCTACCACGGGAACCCCGTGCACCGGAGCCCACTGCTTTTGGTCGGTATCGGCGGGATGTCTGTGTATAGGTCTGTGCCATTTCCTCTCATGTGTAGATTCAGGTAACTCTCTCCTCAGTCCTGACATGGAATCACTCCACCACCACAGAGGGCTCCTTCACGCTCCCCCTTTGGGGTCTCACCCCCATCCCCAGCTCCCTACCACGCTTAACCCCTGGCCACCACTTTGAGTTCACCTTCTCTATGATTTGGTCATCTCAAGACTATTATATAAGTAGAATTACACAATACGACCCTTTGAAATTGACTTTTTTCATTCAGCAAAATGCCCTTGAGGTCCATCCAAGTTGCTGTGGGTGTCAATTGTTTTGTTATTTTTATTACTGAGAAGTATTTCATGGCACCACCTTTTGTTTAACCACAGCTGTTGTAGGATACTTACAGTTATTTTCAGCTTGGGGATAGTAAAGCAAAGCTTCTGTGAACAATCTTCTAAAGGATGCAAACTTTAATCCTTTCTGTGGGCATCGGCTTTCATTTCTCTGCGATAAGTGCCTGGAATGTAACTGCCTGGACATAGGTATACAATCAAATTTTTAAGAAACCACCAAACTATTCTCTGGAGTGACTATGCCATTTTGCATTCCCACTAGCAGCGTTATGAGAGATCCAGTTTCTCTGCATCCTCAGCAGCATTTGGTATTTTTTCTTTTTTTTACTAATTTGTTTTTATACTATAAAAATGTACTCACTGTTTGTTCTCAAGGCAAATCCTGCTGTCAGCAGCTTGTGGAATAGTCACCTGTAGCTACAGGAAATGAAACAGACGTTTTGATCAAGCTCTCCAGGATTCATGAGAGATCTACGCTGCTCGTCTAGCTGGAGATCCACATTTGCTTTGAGGGCCACTCAGGGTCCACTTAAATCTTGTCTGAAGATTTAACCAGACTTCCTAAATCTAGGTAGTCTGGTTCACTCTGAAAAGCTTCTGAAGATTTACATAAGGTGAGGCTCTCTTAAGCCGTGCAGCCACAATCTTGGAAATCAACATGGAAAGGCCAAACTACCAAACTCCACCCACCTTCATGTTGGCCCTGCCACCCCAGGGCGAGAGGCCCAGAGTCTTCTCTAACACACATTAGCGTGCGCTAAGCTCCTTATCCGAGTGAAAGCTCAGGGGTGCCTTGCCTGTCTCATCACATTTGGTTAATTATGATTTACTTACAGTAAGTGGCATGCCTAGGGATTGCAAGAAAACAGCACCTTCCCATGACTTTTGAAGAAAAGAATCAAAGCAATATAAAATCTCCTCGGTGTATTGGAAACGGAAGCTGTACAATTTGGATTAATTTTTCTTAAACTTAAAGTATTTTCTTGGGATCTGGGTGTTGAACTCTTGAGTTTGCTGATTGGTCACAAGAATCATGTAAGGGTTTATTCCCTTGGTTCCTGCCTGTTTTCTGAGCCTGACCCTCCAGTTCTCCTGACCACTCTGTGAGCCACCCAACAATCTTCCAGCCAATTCCTGTTCTGAGTAAGTTAGCCAGAGCTGCTTTCTGTTCCGTGCCTCCCCAACTCTGATAATAGTAGTGCCACACTTAGATGTTAGATGATGGAACACACACACATTCCTAAAAGGTTTTCCAGGGAAAGAATGAGGTGCTGCAGCACAGATGGCTAGTTGCTTCCCAACATCCGCTCTCTTCTATATTGTGTTCTCCTTGCTGCTTAGAACAGTAGACGCATTTATTTCCAGAATGTGTTGAAGTCTGGTCAAGGAGATTGAGTGGAACTTCCAGGAAGATTCTTCACAGGAGGAGTGACACGCCCTTTGCATCTTTCCCACTTTGTGCTTCCTGGGCTGTGCGCTCGATGGATCAGAGTGGTGGAACAGCAAGACAAAGAAACCGGGGCCCTTCATGACCATGAAATTACGGTACTAGCCCCCAACTACCTCCATCCAGATTTCCTTTATGTAATATGAAATGAGTTTGTATCTTTTTGTGTCTCTGTTAATTTGAGTTTTTTCTTAGAGAAAAAAATCTTAACTAATATGATGGTGAAGAAATGGAACGTGGGATCCTAGGGGGAGGGGAGGGGTGGTGTGGGGTGAGGTAGGTGGGAGAACCAGTGGTTTCTAGGATTTAAAAGAAAGTATTAGTTGATTTCTAGCTTCTATGCTCATCTCTACTTCAGAATTATGGGAGCTACTAGACCTGTCATTAGAGCTTGTTACTTAACGCGATAATAGAGTTTGATAACAATATTTTGCTACAGCCGGTTTCAGTTTAGGATCCTGCCTATTTCATTTCATGCGTTTAAACCATTATTCTGCAAAGAGGTCTCTAGGCTTCGTAGGC
>PVIY010012647.1:0-45371 GCA_004026745.1 Myrmecophaga tridactyla
ACCCCACTCTGGCATCCCTGCACTACGCCGGGCCCTCCCTGACTTCTCCCCCCCCCCAGGACCAGCACATGCCAGCAGCCCTGGGTGGAGCTCCTCCAGCCCAAACACCACCCCCACGCACCAGGCCTCACTAAAATGTATAATCCCAGGGTGTCTGGAAGCAAGTTCTAAAAACCACACCCCAGTCCAGATGGTCCTTCCTCTCCCAGGCTGCTGAGTCTCTCTGCTCTCTGCCCCACCCATTCCATCATCCCACAAGAGTCCATGCCATGCTCCCCTGTCTCTGGAATAGTTGCCAAGCTTCCCTAATGGGCCCTGGATGCTCTTTTTAAATTTGGGTGTCTATGTCACTCCTCCTAAAAACGCCACTGTCCCATTGCTCTTGTGACAAACGCTGACACCCCAGGGCACGAGTGGCCCCACCTGACATGACTGGTCCCATCTGCCCACTCCCTTTGTTCTCCAAGATGTGAGCATGCTGCTACCTGCCCACCCAGGGTCTCTGTTCCCTCCAGCCAGTGCCTGCCCCACCCCCTCCTGGGAGAAGTCCCCTCACCTCAGCACAGCCTTTCTCCTCTTTGCTGCAGGCCTGCAACACATGGTGTCTGCTTACACACACACACAACAAAAGTGCAGTCTTGTGGCCCAGCCATCCACACATCCAAGACACAGCCCCTGCCCAGCCTGGCCACTTCCACCCAAGGGGCCCCACGTGACGACACACAACGACATGCTACAACACATGATGGCATGGGACACTGGCACACCTCCAAGCCCACAGGGAGCTTCTGGCTCTTAAAGAGAAAATGCTGAGAAACAAATGGCTCAGAAAACATTTTTCTCACTGTTATACAAATTAACACCTTGACAGAACATTACAGAGAAACACATTCTGGTAGTAACAGGGTCCACCTTTAAAAATCTTTTTTTTGATGATGTATACAACCTACTCTGAAATGTTCAGAAAATAAACAGACAGATGGACGGATGGATGGTGAGATGAAAAATGGAGAAAGGAAGAGGGAAGGAGAAAGGGATGGCAAATGTGACAAAATATTTAAAATTCATGGGTCTGGGTCTCTTGGTGGGAAGTATTGGAGTTCTCTCTGTGGGTTTTGTATTATTTTTGCAACTGTCCTCTAAGTTTGAAATGATTTCAAAACACAAAACCGTTTTTTTCAGTGCTTTGTGAGTGTGAACTTAGGGAGTGCACAGCTTGACTTGCAGGGCCCCACACAGTGACCACCCCCCTCACTTTCTCAGGCAGTCTTGGGATGTGTCCTGCAGCCTCAGGAGTGCATGTGGGGTGGCGAGCCCAGGTCCCCCCTGCAGGAGCTCGGCTGGTCCCTGGTGCCCGTTGTCCAGGAAAAGAAGGGGTTGCACCACGTCCTCCCTCTGGGGCAAGCACCCCACACACCCAGGCATGGAGAGGGCATGGTAGGGCCTCGTCTTACCTTTCTATCTGACCATGGGGTCTACCTCGAGAGTCTCACACCATAGACTAGTTGAATTCTCATCTGAAATACTAGCTGAATGAGTATTAGCTTCTTCTGCCTCTGACACAAAAGAGTGTAAAATCAGTCATTAAGGGGTGCCCTTGGGCAGGTGCAGGGCTTCGTCAGCCCAAGACACCAACTTATCTATGTCTCCTGTGCTGCAGCTCCCAGAGGCTCTCTGCCAGGGTTGCAGCTATGGGGTCAGGAGGAAGGGCAGGGCACCCCAGGCTGGCAGCCAGGCCCACGACCCCTCTACTTCCCATCTCCAGACCCATTGGCCACTGTACCCCACTTGCCTACCCAGGCCCAGGAGCTGAGTAGCACAGAAAGTCAGCTGATGGGGAAGTGGAGGAGAAAAAGCCTGATGGGGAGCAGGGGAAAAAAGAAGTGCCCTTGGCACCGTGCAAGTGATGCACATGCGCACTCCCACACCCCTTGGCACCATGCGAGTGCTGCACACATGGACTCCCACACCCCTTGGCACCATGCGAGTGCTGCACATGCAAACTCCCACACTCCTTGGCACCGTGCAACTGCTGCATGCATGGACTCCCACACCCCTTGGAACCATGCGAGTGATGCACACACAGCCTCCCACACCCCTGGCTACAGATGACTCACGATGTACCAAATTTATGAAAATGGGGTGGGGGGAATTGAGTTCCTGGGAAATTAAATATTCCTCCTACCAACAGCAAAAGTGTGGGTGGGAGGTGGTGGGGGTGCCAGAGAAACAGGTTTGGATCATGGTGGAACCAGAGCTGGAAAACAGTCCCATTCACGAAAGGGCCCAGGGCTCACTAAGAGAAAACTGGAAGACAGAAATAACATTGCAGCATGTTCCCTTACCTAAAACACAGATTTATAATCTTTTAAACTAGTCAAAGAAGTAGTTTATACCAGAATCAACCTGTCATTAGCTATCACAGAACTGCTTTATTTATATACAAAATGCATAAAGTAGACCATATAATTTTCCAAGGAGATTTTTTCAATCTATAATTTATACTGAAAAATCTAATTTTTTCATGCTATGATAATACTGACTTAAACAGTTTGATACAAATGCTTAATGACTTACGATATTTCATGGAGGGCCGACAAAGATTCTATAAAACAGTTCTAAAAATAAATACAGATTTGGCTGCTAACCCTCATGAACTTTGGATGAAAATACCCCAATTATTTTAATTCTGTGGTATTTTATTTGAAAGTGCCAAGCATTTTCTAGATTTGATGATGAACCCATGCACACAGTAGGGAGAGCACGTTTGCACGACCTCGTTTCTACAATTCAAGGACACTTTGCACGACTTTACCTTTCCACAGCTCTAGGGTGTTCTTACCTAATCTTCCCCAAACCCCAAATTTAACAAACAGAAAGAGCCCCAGACAGCCTACACATCCACTGACAGTACCATGAACCCCACAGAGGGCAGACTAGCCAGCTTGCCAAATGGCAGCCTAAGAGAAAAATAATACACTTACTAAAAATGTTAACCTGACTGAGATGGCATAAAATGACAGACACGGCAGAATACATTGCCTAGGGTGACATGGTGCCCAGTGACCATGGTGTTAGGCCTTGGGGCCACAGGGGCCTCCACATGGTGCAACACTGACAGGTACATGGGCTGCACTGCAGGCAGGGTGCAAGGGCTGGGTGTAGGGTCCACTGCAGGCCACTGTCCATTTGTGGAGCTGGGTGGTCAGACCCACACCTGCATCACCTGCCCAGCTGATGACACGGCGATGCCTATGCCAAGGACGTACGTGCCCAGGGCTCTCCATGGGCCAGCAGGGTACAGCCTGAAGCATGGGCACCCAAGTGAGCAGGTGATGACAGCCAAGCAAATGGGGACCAATGTCTAAAAAGAGGTTGGCTAGAGAGGTGAGTGTCACCACAAGCAACCATCAAAACAGGCCAGAAGAGTGGACACTCTGCAGGACAAAACCCAACCTCTACAAAAAAGTCAATGCACTTTGCATAAAAGGGGTGCTGGAGGGGGATAGTAAAGAAATGAAAAGAATAATAAAAATACAATATGGTCAGCTTATTTGGATCCTGGTATTTTTTGTTTCTCAAAAAAGAAACATGGAAAACATTTGTGAGGCAATCAGAATACAGCCTGGATTTTAGATGCTCTTGGTGGATAATCCTTCTGAGAAGTGTGACCAGGGTTTATGACTATGGAGGATGTCTTCTTTTATTTCAGCTACAGGTCTAAGTGTTTTGAGGTCAAGTGACAAGATATCTTTAATATACTCTGAACTGGCTCATACAAATACAGAGCTATTGGTGAAACACTATGGATGTGCTGGTTGGAAGGATGTACTTCCCCTAGAAAAGCCATGTTTTAATCTAAATCCCATTTTGTAAAGGCAGAATAATCCCCATCCAGACTGTATGTAATTAGATCATCTTCCTGGAGATTAAACCCAATCAAGAGTGGTAGTTCAACTGGATTAGGGCAGATGTGTCTCCACTCCTTTGAGTGGGTCTGGATTAGTTTCTGAAGTCCTATAAAAGAGGAAACATCTTGGGAGATTCAGAGAGAGCAGAGAATGCTGCAGCACCATGAAGCAGAGAGTCCATGAGCCAGAGACCTTTGGAGATGGAGAAGGAAAATGCCTCCTGGTTAGCTTCATGAAACAGGAAGCCAGGAGAGAAAGCTAGCAGATGATGCCGTGTTCGCCTTGTGCCCTTCCATATGAGAGAGGAACCCTGACCATGTTCGCCATGTACCTTTCCAGATGAGAAACTCTGACTGTGTTCACCATGTGCCTTCTCACTTGAGAGAGAAACCCTGAACTGCACCGGCCTTCTTGGACCAAGGTATCTTTCCCTGGATGCCTTAGATTGGACATTTCTATAGACTTGCTTTAATTGGGACATTTTCTCAGCCTTAAAACTGTAAACTAGCAACTTATTAAATTCCCCTTTTTAAAAGCCATTCTGTTTCTGGTATATTACATTCTGGCAACTAGCAAACCAGAACAATTGCAAAGCATTAGAATTACTAAATCTAGGTGAGAGGTGTGCAACTATAAATGTACTATTCTTCTTTTTCTTCAGTATTTTTCTTAATGAAAAAGTTTGAACACTAAAGCAAAATAAAATAAGGGAACCCAGGCAAAATAAAGATCTGCTTAATGCTCCAGAAGCACCTGAAGCTGTCAAACAGCTGCAAAGAGAATGAGGAGCCACATGCAGGTTGTGTCACAATAGAGGGCAGGGGGAGAAACAGTTCATGTTTTGCAACAGAGATGGATAAATTTCCTGCTGAAGTCTCCGACCCACTTGACAAGGCAAATCACTGGCTGAATGCACCAAGGCCATCCAGGCAAGGTCCCAGCACCGAATGGGCTGGGCGTGGGCATGGGGTGGCAGCCTGGGCAGACCCTCCTGCATCATCTGAAGAACAAATGCTCCCTGAGGTGACAGGCCCACTCATCAGGCCGACGGCCTGGAGACGGGAGACACCCAGGGGTGAGAACACCTGCTGGCCAGTGCTGAGTGGCCATGTCAGAGTGTCTGCAAGAGGACGGCCGGGCAGGGCCTGGGTGTTGTGCCCGGCCCAAGGCCTGGGCAGAGGCAGGGACGAGGAGAGCAGAGTCTGGAGGGAGGGGCTGCCTGTGCATGGGCAACGGGCTTCATGCCATCCTCCTGCCCAGAGAGCTCAGGTGAGAGACCACTTGTGCCTCAGCTGGTCTCTGCCATGACCCAAACCCAGGTAACCTCGCGGGCAGATACGGATGTGCTGGGCCAAGCCTGCAGGGATGCACAGCACTGCATTTACCCATTTCACCCCATGAGCAAACTGGCTCAGAAAACCTACTGTGCTTCCTGCTCACGACCCCAGAGCCAGAAGTAGAGGGGCTGGGTGCAAGGCCGGGTCGGCCTGATGCTGCCACCCACTCTGCCCACTGCCCTCAGCTGTGGGTCACCAGGACTCTGCAGCCACCCAGCTGCCCTCCAAGGGCTGTGTTCCCAGGAGCTGGGTGAATCCCACCACAGGGCCCTCGGCTGAGACAAGCTCTGAGAAAAATACAATGTACTGTCACAAACGTGGTTTGCCCCCACATGCACATCCACAGCTCTCATCAGTGAGAAGTGACTCTGCTCTGGTCTGACACCCTTTCCTCATCATCCCAGATGGCCAAGGACCTGAGGAACCACACACCTGTGGCCCAGATGGAATAAATGACCCCATATCACCTTCAACTGGACCTACTGTGCTGGTTTACAAACATCCCCTTGCAGGAAAGACACGCTGAAGGGAAATGCCCATTACCCTAGCTACGAAGTCCCCAAAACAAGTGAAAATCAGACAAACACAAGGCAGGTTCAGTCTTGAGCAAGACAAATGGAATCCAAGGATTCTAACATTTCCTGAAGAATTTAGTCGAAATCACCCAAGACCAGGTTGCTGATATTGATCCCCAAATTAGCCCTCTTGAAACGTGACTGGCACTCCTCTGATTCTTCCTAGGCAGCCAAGCCAATGACTTGGCATCATGCCCTGGCCTTCTCTGAGGTCTGGCTGTGTAATGTAAATTACATGACCTCTTCATAATGTGGAAAAATGAGAACAATTTTGTGTGGGAACGTTAGGGGAATGCTGTTATAAAATCCATCCTGAATTTTGAACAGATGGCAATGTTTTCAAATCAGTATGATATCTCCAAGTATAAAAAAAAATGTTAAGCATTGCATCAAGCAATAACTTCTAGATTATGAAGAAGAAATATTTAACATTCTCATGGCTTTAATCACCACTACTGAAAAACAATAAGAATATAAATAGTTGAATGTAGTATAATAGAAAACAAAGACTTAGATCATTGATACAAATGAAACTATTATATCAATTGCATTAGATATAAATGAACTAAAGGTTCTAAGACAAAGATTATCAGACAGTATTTATAAACTAAAACAAATACTAATTATATTTGGCTTATAAGAGATACCAGTGAATAGAAGGACAGAGAAGGCTGGAAACAAAAGGATGACTGAAGATATGTCTTATAAGCAACAAACTAAGAAAGATAGGCCACAATAAGTTTCAGGGCAAAGTACCTTAAAAGAGTTTTACAAACGGTATTTCATAATTGTAGAGTCCACTCTGTCAGGAAGATATAACGATTCCAAATTGCCACGCAACTAGAAACATAGCCTCAGAGTATGGAAAGGAAAATGTATAAAACAGAAGAACTTGTCAAGTTCACCCTTGTCATGATACACCTTGATATTTCTCTACTGTACAACTGTTAGAATATGTCAATGCCACCAACCACAACAATAACAAAAATGGAGGGGTACAGAGTTCCTGGTCAGCTGGTGAAAGCCCGACCCCACTAATGTATCAGGACAGTGCACTCAGCAGGTGAACTCATTTTCTTCTAGGTGGCACCTGGAATAGTTTCCAGAAGTGATCATGGTCTGGGCTATTAAGTGAGTGTCAACAAATGCCAAAGGATTAAAATAACTTAAATCAGGGTCAACAAAGTTATTCTGAACCTGGCCTTATGGTATCTGCCAGGACTGCCTGAGTCTGTCTTTTTAACAGAAAGCAGCCGTATATAATGCTTACATGAAATAAAATGATTGTATTACAATAAAACTTCATTTGTATAAACAAATGGCAGTTCTAATTTGGCCCAAAGCATAGTTTGTCAACTCTTGACTTAGTAGGCGCACGGGTTACAGTGGAATTATGCTAGGACACAATGAAAAATATATACCTGGCTATAAGTAATATGGTTCTAAACAAATTACAGCATAAATCAGAATTCAGAAGGGAAATTAGAAAATGGACTGAACTAAAAAAAAGGATTAATATAACTTGTAGAATACTGCCAGAGCACTACTCAGAGAAGAATGAATACTTATAAATACCTGAATTAGAAATTAAAAGGTAAAAATCAGTTATCTATGCTTCTAATGTAGGAAGTTAAAAAGGGATCAGCCAATCAAAACTAAGGAAATAAATATTAAATATACAACAATAAATTTATCTCCATCTATGAGCAAGACAGAAAATGAAATACAATAATTTGCAATCACATCAATAAACCAAATACCTCTATTCGTTCTAAAGATGCTTTAGCATATTAAGATATATTAAGAAGATTCCAATGCAAGGACATACCATATATGTAGATTAGATTATTCAATAGTGAGAATATGTCAATTTTCCTCAAGTTAACATAGAGATAAAATGAAAAATCAAAAAGTTCTCAGCAGTTTAGGTAATTGACGTGATTGTTTAAAGTGTATATGGAAACTCAGACGATCTGGAATCACCAGAATAATTCTGAAGAAGAATCAAGCTAGTTGAATGACCAGGTATCAGGAGCTTTTGCACAGCTCTAGTGAGATGCTGGTTTTGGAGACACGGGGACAGAGGAGGGCCCGGGTCAGAGGCGAGAGAAAAAGGGTCGTGCTGTGAGAAATGACATAAATCTGGTTCTTTGCTCAAACCACACTAAAAATCCTCACAACACTGAAAGCAGAAAAGATGTTTCTTCAAATACAAAAGAAAAAATATGTTAAGATCTCTTACAGAAAATACTTTTTTGAAAATCAGAGACTTCATTGTAAGCCCTCCTACCAGCCACACTTAGTGAAGTTGTAAGTGTATTTATAGATTCTGAGACACTGAGCTGTGTGTGGGTCAACTGGCATTTCCTTGCAAGTTTTAGTGACTGTGGGACACCTAAGACCCGGAAATCGAGTGCTGCACCTGGAAAGTGAGCATAGATACCTAAAATGACAAAGTAATCGAGGAAGGGATCAGGCCTCAATTAGAGTTAAAAAAAATGAAGCCAATCTGGTAAATCAGAATACAGGGTAAAAGATGATAGTGCATGTACTCTAAATCTTCAGCTACAATAGGAGACCAAAGGCAGAAAGCTTTATTATGTCTAGAACAAAAATATTCTGTAACAAAATTGTAAATCAACCTCTCTGGGTAGTTCATTTATACAAATCAAACTCCTGGAGCCTAGAAAAGGAACAAGACCATGTAATTCTGTAAAGCTTAATGTAATACATGGATATATCTCAGAAAAAGATGGGCTGAAAATTTAAAACTATTGGTAGAGTCCCTGGAGTTTCCAAAGGAAAAAAAATGAAACAATTAAACTTGCTTATCTGGGAAACCCTGGGTACCCTCTCAACCATTGGGAACTCCCAAGAAAATAGGCCAAGCCCTGGATTTTGGGGTTTGTCATTATGAAAATTATTTCTGTAGTGGAGAAATACCTATCAAGAGGCCTAAGAGTTGTTCTCAGGAAACCTCTTTTGTTGCTCAGCTGTGGCCTCTTTCTAAGCAAGCCCAACTCTGAAGGAACACCATTACCTTTCCCCCTATATGTGAGACATGACACCCAGGGGCAAAAGTCTCCCTGACAACGTGGGGCATGACTCCTGGCAAAGAGCATGGCCTTGGCATAGTGGGATTGACACCACCGTTCTGACCAAAAGGAGGAAAAGAAGCATAATAAAATAAGGCATGATGGCTAATGGAGATCAATAGTGTCAAGAGGCTATTCTGGAGGGGACACTTATGCAAGCTTCAGTTAGATAGTGCTAATTGCCATGGTTTACTAAATCCCAACTAACATCACCCCTGTTAAATCTTAAGAACACCTAGGGCTCAAACTGAGACTCTATAAAAGTTTCCTGCACTAAGTTTGCTTCCTGAAATGTGTAATTCCAAAAGGGTTCCTAGGTCAAATAATTCCTGAAACTGAGAGGGGCCAGCTTCTCTGAGATTATGAACTAATTACATTTCCCTTTCCTTTACTCCTGACACCCCTTCTCAACATGAATAATTCAGAACGGTCATTGTCTAAAGATCCCTATAGATTGGGAGAAGAATCAGAGGGGAAGGAGGACTTATAAAAGAGAAAATAGGATTTGACAAATCAGTATGACTGCTGAATCATTATATTGAAACTTCTTTTAGCCTCCAGTGTTCTGGCCCAGCTAGATAAAAGCAAAAATCTAAAACAGTAGAATGGTAACTTTTAACAATCTGTGAAATCTGTTGAAATGAGCTTTGAATATTGTTGCTTTATTTTCTTTATACATTTCATATTTCACAAAAAAATTTAAAAATTTACGGATTTTGGGGTATCATAAATTTGACAACTCGCCTCTAATTTTTAAAGGCAAAGATAGGAAAGAGACAGTTAAAATGTCAAGAGTTTACAGAAGTCATTAAGGTACATTCTCGCCAGATTTCGGCGAGAATATTTCACACGAAGAAAAAAGTAAACCAAACGTTTCAATGCTGGGCTTCCAGGAAGATGGCTGACTAGAGGAGCTCGAGATGAGCCCTGCTCCATGGAAGAGTTGCAGAAGGGACAGGAGGGCAACTGTGGTGGTGATTCATGAGTGCAGTTGACCTGGTGGAGCTTCTGTACCACCTGGGGCAGCCCTGGTTGCAGAGGTCGAGGAACTGAGAGGCAGAAATCTGGAGGCAGGTGCAAAGGTGCGGAGCTCTCAGGAGTGCACAGACAGGAACACGGGACTAGGGAGTAAGCCAGGCTGCATTCCTTGGGTGCCCTCTCCTCACCTGCACAGGCCCATGACCCATGACTCATCCCACACCCTATGCACCCAAATCCTATTACCAACTCCCATTCCTGCACTCCATATGCCCCCACACCTCCAACCCCCAGGGCACATAACTTCCCCTCACCCCAAACCCAAGTGCAGCCCAACCCACCTCTCCTGCATGCCTCCTGAGCACTGCCTCCCACTCCCTGTCCCTGCCATTTGTTGCCAGTGCATAAAGGTTGCTGACACCAATCTCTATACCTAGGCTACACCCAACACCAGCCCATAGGGTCTGACAGCCCCACCACACCTTGCCTGCCCTCTGTGATTTCTTTATGACATTCCCAGTCCAACACATGACCACGGGCCCCCAGTCAAATAATTCAGCTCTGGGGACCACACTTTACAGCAGTCCAAGAACCACACATGTGCACAGCCCTCAGCTTCACTTCCCAGCTCTAAGAAAGTGCTGACTTGGGCAGCCGGGTCACATCTTCCCCCAATCCACACAGGAGTAAATCTAACCTGCTGCCACAGCTCTATGCCTGTGCACAAGGTGCCCCATGCTTAGACCAGCATTCACCAGGTTTAAGAACCCAGGACTGGTGCAGTTGCACAGCTACATCCTCCATGGCCACAAGGCACCCACGTTCACAAGCATCAGCAGAATGTCCCCAAACTACATCCATACCTGCCCTGAAGCAAATCTCCACACTGAATGCCCATTGCTGTGTCCTGCTCCCTGCTGTACAAAAATTCTGCAAACACAAGGCTTTGGACTCCTGAAAGAAATCAACTCTCCAAATAAGTCAATCAAGATAGTTACATGCCAGGAAAACAGCAGAAGATCACTGAGCATATCACAATGCAGACAGATATCACCTGCCTAATGAACAAATTAAAACACCAGAAGAGACACAGACATTGGAACAACTAAGCAAAGAAATTCATATGACTCTACTTAATAAAATAAGAGGGATAGCAAATGACCTAAAGGAGATCAAGAAGACAGAGAAGAGCATAAGGAGGAACTTGAAAGAATAAATAGGAAAACAGCAGATATCACAGATATTAAAGACTCTGTTGACCAAATAAAAAATATGCTGGAGGAACACAACACTACATTTGAAGAGACAGAAGAAAGAACAAGTGATATAGAGGACAGGATAATTGATCTCAAAGACTTAAAACACCAAATAGCAAAGATGATGGAAAAAATTGAACTGGAACTCAGGGAGTTGATAGACCAAACAAAGCATACATATATAAGACTGATTGATGTCCCAGAATGAGAAGAGAGAAGTAAAGGTCTAGGAAGAGTAGTCAAGGATATAATGGGGGAAAACTTCCCAACCCTCCTAAAGGACATAAATATATAAGTCGAAGAAGCCCAACAAACTCCAAACAGAATAAATCCAAATAGGCCTTCCACAAGGCACATACTAATCAGACTGTCAAAGGTTGAAAAGAAGCAGAAAATCCTGGAAGTGGCAAGAGAAAAACAATCTGCTATATACAAGGAGAACCAAAAAAGACGGAGTTCAGACTCCCCAAGTAGCACCCTGGAGGCCAAATGCAGTACTATGATATAGTCAAGGTCCTGAAAAAGAAAGACTTCCAGCCAAGAATTCTATATCCAGACAAATCGTCCTTTAAAATTGAGGGAGAAATTAAAGTTTTCACAGACAAAGAAGTCCTGAAGGAATCTGTCAAGAAGAGAGCAGCCCTACAAGAAAAATTTAAAGGGACTCTGCCAGGTGAAAAAAAAGATAGGAGAGGGAGGTCTTCAGGAGGGCATAGAATTGAAGAGCACGACTAAGGGTAATTTAAATAAAACCAAGAGGAAGATGGAAAAGAATACATAGATCTGACAAACAAAATGAATATATTAAATGGTGGAATCGTGAAATGCCTTTTCAGTAATAACTTTGACTGTTAATGGACTAAACTTACCAATTAAAAGATACAGATTTGCAAAATAGATTAAGAAACAAAACCCAGCTATATATTACTTCTAAGAGTCTCATCGAAGACACAGGGATAAGAAATTGATTGAAAGTAAAAAAGATGGAAAAAGATTTTCCATGCATGTTGTAAGCAAAAGAAAGCAGGAGTAGCTGTACTAATATCAGACAAAATAGACTGAAAGGTAAAGACATCAAAAGAGACAAAGAAGGACACTATATACTAATTAAAGGGTCAATTCAGCAAGAAGACTTAACAATCAGAGATGTTTACACCCCCATTCAAGGAGCTCCAAAGTACATAAGACAGGCATTGGCAAAACTGGAGGGAGTGATAGAGGTTTCAACAATAATAGTGGGAGACTTCAATACACCACTCACCTCTATAGATGGAACAACCAGACAGAAGACCAACAGGAAATAGAGAAGTTAAATGACTTGATAAACGAATTAGATCTAACAGACATATATAGGTCATTGTACCTCAAAGCGCAAGCATATACATTTTTCTCTAGTGCTCGTGGAACATTCTCCAGGATAGATCATATGCTGGTGCACAAAACATTTCTTTGTAAATTTAAAAACACTGAAATTCTTCAAAGCACTTTCTCTGATCACAATGGGATGAAGCTGGAACTCAATAACCACGAAAGAACGAGAACATTCACAAATATATGGAGCTCAAAAACACACCCTTAAACAACCAGAGGGTTAAAGAAGAAATAGCTAGAGAAAGCAGTAGCTATCTGGAGATGAATGAAAATGAAATTACAACTTATCAGAACTTATGGGATGTGGCAAAGGCCGTGCTGGGAGGGAAATTTATTGCCATAAATGCCTATATTAAAAAACAAGACAGAGCAAAAATCGAGGACTTAAGAGCAAACAGGAGGAACTTGAGAAAGAACAGTAAACTAACCCCAAAGCGAATAGAAAAAGAGAAATAACAAAGATTAAAGCAGAGATAAATGAATAGGAGAACAAAGGAAGAATAAAAAGAGTCAATAAAACCAAAAGTTGGTTCTTTGAGAAAAACAATAAAATTGATGGGACATGAGCAAGACTGAGAAAGAAAACAAGAGAGAGGATGCAAGTAAACAAAATTAGAAATGAGAAGGGTAATCTACCACATACCCTGAAGAAACAAAAGAAATCATAAGATGATACTATGAAGAACTGTATACAACTTTATAGATGAAATATATAGATGAAACTATATGCAAATATATAGAGGAAATACATAGATGAAACTATATGCAAATATATTAGAAGAAATGGACAAATTCCTGGAAGCACACAAACAAGCTATATTGGCTCAGGAAGAAATAGAAGATCTCAACAAATCAATCACAGATAAAGAGACCAGACAGAAGACCAACATGTCATCACCAAATCTATGCTTGACTGATTTTGACAAGGCCCCCAAATCCTCTGAACTAGGACAAAATAGTCTTTTCAATAATTAGGCACAGAAGAACTGGGTATCAATAGCCAAAAGAATGAAAGAGGACTCCTATCTTACACCTTACACAAAAATAAACATGTAAGAACTAGCACCATAAAGCTTCTAGAAGAAAATGCAGGGACACATCTTCAAGACTAAGTAATTGGAAGTTGCTTCCTAAACGTTATACCCAAAGCACAGGCAGCAAAAGAAAAAATAGACAAATTAGAATTCCTCACAATCAAATTCTTCTGCACCTCAAAACACTTTGTCAAAAAGGTGAAGAGGAAGCCAACTCAATGAGAGAAAATATTTGGAAATCACATATTGGACAAAAATTTGATTTCGTGTATATACAAAGAAAGCATACATTCAACAACAAAAGAAGAAACAGCCCAATCACAAAATGGGCTAAAGACATGAATAGGCATTTTTCTGAAAATATATACAGATGGCTCATAAGCCCATGGAGATGCTCATTTTCATTAGCTATAAGGGAAATGCAGATCAAGACTACAATGAGATACCACCTCCTACATCTAAGAATGGTTGCTATTAAACAAATAGGAATCTATAAATGTTGCAGAGGATATGAAGTAACTTATGCACTAATGATGCAGACACTATGGAAAACTGTTTCATAGTTCCTTAGGAAACTAAATAGCAAGTTGCCCAATGATTCAGCAATAGCACTACTTGGGTATATACCCAGAAGAGCTGAAAGCAATGACACAAGCAGACGTTTCCACACTGATGTTCATAGCAGCATTATATACATTGGCCAAAAGATGGAAACAAACCAAATGTCCATCGACAGATGACTGGAATATTATGCAGCAGTAAGACAAAATGACATCCTGAAGCACATGACAAGATGGATGAGCCCTGAGGACATAATGCTGAGTGAAATTAGCCAGACACAACATGATAAATAATGTATGAGTCCACTTTCATGACCAGCATAAAGGTATACTCAGAGAGTTATAATACAGAATAGATAGAAACTGTATAAAAACTTACAAAAGAATAAGAATGGTATGGTCAACTTTAGAAAATGCTCATAAGATAACAGGGGCCTAGATTGTAAGCTTTTATAGCAGACACATTAAGTCAGGAGTGCTGATAACTATTTCTGGATTTTGAAAGGCTGTTTTGTTTATATAACCTGATATTTAGAGATAAGAATGAACCCTAACAGGTTGGGGTTAAAGTAATTCAGAATACAGGGGTAAGAAAGACAGTGTCTGTATTTTACAACCACCCATACTCTTCAAGGCAAATGAAGAAAGGTTTATTTGGTCTGGAACTGAAATTTTCTGTAGTGCATAATGTAATTCAACCTATCAGTATTGCTTATTTGAACAGCTGAAACACAGGGAGCACAGAAGAAGAAAGAGGTCCTTTAATCCTGGATAGATTATTGTAATGCCTGGATACATCCAAGAGTATATTAAGCAGATAATCAAAAAGTATTGGCAAAGTTCCCTGAGAGAAGGGAGAAAGAATATGGAACTATTAAACCTTACCATCAGGGAATCCCCTGATATTGTGTCAAATTTTGGGACATCCAAATCAATAGGCCATGCCCTCGATTAGGAGGCTTACTCTTGTGAAGCATATGTAGGTAGTAGAGAAGCTTAGACTATCTATAGGCATGCCTAAGAGTTACTTCTGGAGGACCTCTGTTGTTGCTCAGCTGTGGCCTAAGTCTTTCTAAGCCCAACTCTGCAAATAAATCACTGACCTCCCCCCTATGTGGGACATGACATCCAGGGGTGAAAGTCTCCCTGGCAATGTGGGAGATAACTCCCAAGAATGAATCCAGACCTTACACTGTGGCATCAACAAATCCATCCTGACCAAAACGGGTAAAACAAGTATAATTAATAAAGTTATCAGTGGCAGGGAGAGTTCAAATAGAGTCAAGAGTCTACTCTGGGAGTTGCTCTTATGCAAGCTTCAGGTAGACCTTGCTACCTATCATAACCTGCCAAACCCCAATCAGAACATTTCAGCCAATCCTTAAGAACACCTAGGGCAATATATAAGATTCCACAAAGGTTCCAGGCACTAGAGTAACTTTCCAGAGACCTTCAACCTCCAGATGGGTCACAGGTCAGATAAGTTCTGAAACCATGCCCAATCTTTAAAGAACATCAGATAGTTCCATCTCCCAACCCCATATTAGTGATGGACGCTTCCATTATGAAAAATTTCAAAATTCCATAGCCCATACACTTCTAAAGAGAGGGATGGAAAGATCAAAGGTGATGGTGAAGTTATACTGAGAAGAAAGGGTTTTAAAAGGAATATGAATGTTGAGTCATTAAATTGATATCTCTTTTAATCTCCAGTATTTTAGAGTAGCTAAGAAGTAAAACATAAAGTTGTGAAATTGTAACCCATGTCAAACTCTGAAGCACAGTCTTCAGCTAATTGTGGTGTTGTATTTTGAAATTACAACTTTTTTGTTTATATGTTATTTTTCACAAAATAAGGAAAAAAGTTGATTGTGATGATAAAAAAAATTAAGCCTGCTAGCATCCTATACTCGGGAGCAGCTAGATGGAAAAATATGAGAAGATCGTATGGGAGCCCATGACAAACTCTGGGATCTGTCCTATGAACACGTGTTGACGAGTTCATTGAAAACTATTGCTTTTTTATTTCATTGTTTTGTTTTTTCACTAAAAAAATAAAAAAGAAGAAGGTTTAATGCTGGGTGGTGTGACAGTGCCTCAGTGGCAGGATTTTTACCTACCATGCCAGAGACCTGCGTTAGATTCCTGGTATGTGCCAATGTCAAAAAGAAACGAAAAGGAAAAGTTTCAATGCTTATAACTTGAAAGCAAAATGAAACCAATGAACTTAAACATATCAAATTAGCAGCCTAGGCTAATGGAGATGAATTATAAGTTTAAAACAGAGTAAGCACTGTACATCCCTAATGGGATATATTTTAAGGACTGAGAGACAAACATCTATAAATAAAATCCCCAGTGCTTTCAGTCATCATGTAGCTGTTAATGAGCACTGGCACTGCTGATCTGAAATCACTGTGTACATGTCACAGGATTAAGAAACACAAGCAGGGAGTTTTGCTGGCGGCTGCTAGTGCTGGGATGGGGATACCAGAGATGGAAGAGATGCGTGCACTCAAAGACTTAATTTGGATTAATCCTGCAGGCCTAAATTTGGATTAAAAATAGCAGCATGAACTCAGGACATATTTTCTTATTTAAAAAATGCTCTACTCTGTCCAGGGAAAACACCTAAATACAAGGACTAGTCCAGAAGCAACAGGCCCCCAGGCTCCTTGTGGAAACAGCAGATTTCAGATATGGGGCAGGAAATACCCAAAATGAGACTGAAACCTCTTGCTATATCTGAAAACAAAGCTGTCACAGTCTAGTGTCAAATGGTTCCCATTGGCCGAAGACTAGGCAACTGGAAACTCAAAAGAAAAACTGAGATGGAATGAAATGAACACAATAAATGTGTTAAAATTCCTTGATCTCATATAATCACCAAAGAATTCAAACCCCAAATCCTTCACTAGCCACCTTTGATGGATGGCAGGAAACAAACTCACTACTATGAAAGCTGGTCCATAAAAGACTTGGATCAGGCATACAGCCTCTTCCAGAATGGTGCCTGAGTGTATGGGAGGGCTGGGTAGGGAAAAGTCTGCACCAGAATTTTCCAGCCAAAGAGTAAGAAAAGAAGAACAGTTTGAGAAAACCACCACTTTGCAACGCTGAATGTTGAAATAACAGATCTTCCCCAAGGAGAGAGACAGACAGACAGTGGGAAGCACAAGCACCACCTTCCAAATATCTTTCCAAATAATCAAAGCAGAATTTGATCATGTTTCTAGAACCACTTTACAGGACATGGGGGACGCATGAATACACTGAAGTGCACCATGGGAGTGTGATAACCAGTGCCTGGCTGTGAGAACAATCTCCGTCAGCAAACAAATCACAGCCTTAAAGAGGGGGAGGGAGAATGTGCAGATTAATGCTAGAGCCTCAAATTGCAACAGCCTGGTCTTATGTGGATGCTCACTCTTCGGCATGCCTGGGTACTGGGGGTGAGCAAGTGAGGTGACATGGGCCTGGGGACTGGGGATTGAGTGGGTGAGGTGACACAGGCCTGGGGAATGAGGGCTGAGCAGTTGAAGTTACAAGGGCCAGGGGACTAGGCAGTGGGCGGATGAGGTGACATGGGCCAGGGGACTGGGTGCCGAGTGGGGCAGGTGATATGGGCCTGGGGACTGGGTGGTGAGTAGTGCAGGTTACATGGCCTGGGGTCTGGGGGATGAGCGGGTGAGGTGACATGGGCCTGGGGACTGTGGGGCAAGCGGGTGAGGTGACATAAGCATGGGGACTTGGGGTAGAGCAGGTGCAGGTGACATGGGTCTCGGGACAGGGTAGCGAGCAGGTGAGGTGTAGGTGACCTCGGGTCGCTCTGTGCTGCTAAGGGGTGAGGGTTATGGACACCCCTGCACTGGGAAACAGCAGTAGCATCGTGGAAAAGCACACAGCCCAGTCCAGCAACCTCATCTTGGGGTGCAGCAGAGCCTCCAGGCAGGAATGTAGAGCTGGGTGCTGGGGTCATGGGGTGGACGCCCCCAGTCCTGCAGGGACAGGTCACAGCACTCATGACCTCCCAGAATAGAAACCACCAGCGTGGGGAGATTCAGCCCTGAAGTGTCCCATGAATGGTTTTCTGACCTCTGAGCAAACCATGGACAGAACAGACACAAACGCGTGTGCATCGGATCCTTTCCACACACCCATACACACACACAGGCGTTCACGCCCACTCCCAGAACCCACAATGCCTCTCGTCCTCTTCCACTCCCACTGCTGCTTCCTGAACAGGAAGGAGAAGAAGATTCCCATTGGCTGAATTCTAAAAATGATGTTTTCGTGTATTTCAAAATAAATGACCAAATTAAAAAGGGTGCATAACTAACTGAAAATTAGAGGAACATTGGTCTACATAATTTTAAAAGCTAGAATAACTCCAGTGTCGTTTAAATACAGTTATCCACAAGCCGTAGCCTGCAGTAACTGACCATTTCAATTTCTGACATTGCTGAGATCTCAGGGGCGGCCTCTTCCACAAACTGTTCATCCTCCATTGTCTGAATGCTGGGACTCTACAATCACACTCGAGACCATTTTACAGCTCCCAGTCCTAAATAAAAGAAATCAATGCAAATTGGAAGCTGCCCATCAGTCACAGGCTTCTGTGAATGGTAGGTTCTGGAACCGTAGGAGTGTCTGAGAGGAACGGACCCACCCACCAAAGCTGGGCCTCTAGGCAGGGGCTGCTCAGCCAGGCTTCTACCCTGCAGCCCCACCCCACCCCCACCAGCCTCCCGTGACCCCTCCCCACCCATTGCATCCTCCAGTGACACCTTCTCACCCCCAACCAGCCTCCCATGACCCCTCCCCCCACACACCAACCTCGCCCTGCCCTACCTCCACCCAGCCCATTGCAGCCCAGGTCAAACAGAACGCCCAGCCCTCCTGGCACCCCGGGTCCTGCTACCAAATGCCAACACCCCTCATTCCTCCACCCACCCCCATCACAGCAACAAAATGAGCCCAAACATGGCACAGTGTCCACCTGGGATGGCTCAGAGCTACACAAGGCCCAGAAAAACACATTCTCAAACTCAACCCCTTCATGTGGGTGTGACACTGTCAGCGGGACCTGTGATGGACGCCTCAAGGGCCTCATCAAAAGGGTTATCCTGCCCATGCAATCCTACAGAGAAGGCCTCAGAGAAAGGCCAAATGCACGGCCGGAGGCCAGAGCCACAGGGTCCACAGAGCAAGAGGCAGTTCGTGTGGCCAGGGTTCTGCCCTCGCTCCTGCCCAGGAGAATGTGCCAAGACACCTGCACCGCCAGCACCTCCCACCTCACCTGCCTGGCACCAGCAACTCCCACCTCACCTGTCGGTCACCAACATCTCCATGCTTTCCTGACCTCTGACCCTGGGAAGAGGTGGCAATGCACTCCCAGGCTGAGATATTCCCCTAAAGCCAAGGGTACGAGCACCAAAAAGAATACAAGTTGCACCTTTCAGCACACAAAAGGGAAAACCAGGAGTTCTAGTTTATTAGCTGCTGGAATGCAACACACCAGAGACAGATTGGCTTTTAATAAAAGTGGTTTTGTTTTGTTAGTTCTTCAGAGGAAAGGCAGCTAACTTTCCACTGAGGTTCTATCTTACGTGGAAGGCACAGGATGGTCTCTGCTGGTCTTCTCTCCAGGCCCTTGGGTTCCAGCAACTTTCTCCAGGGTGACTTCTTTCTGCATCTCCAAAGGCCTGGGCTGAGCTGCGAGTGCTCAGATGAGGAATGCCAAGCTGCTTAGGCTGGGCTCCATTGTGCTCTCTCATTTAAGGACCAGCCAATTAAGTCAAATGTCACTCATTGCAGCAGACACACCTCTTAGCCAAATGCAGATGTAATTGGCAACAGATGAGGTTCACGTACCATTGGCTTATGTCCACAGCAACAAAACTAGGTATGCTTACCTGGCCAAGTTGAGAACTGAATCTAACTAACACACCAGGCTAACGTCAACACCGGTTTTCACACCAGCATCTTGCTGGCTGTGACATATTCTACAGAATATTCTAAACATTGCACCAACCTGATAACTTAAAACATATCCATTTTTTAATCTTATGTCTTAGGGTTAAGAACCTAATTTTATTTAACACAACTATCAGCAATCAAAGCACAATGAGGTTAAGCCATAATTATGGATTTCCCTAAATCTTTAGAATGCTCTACATATAGTTACTATACATCAACAGCAGAAAAATTACACAAACTGTTCTTTCTTTCTTTGTACAATATTTCCCCATAATTAAGCTCAAGTATTAAATAAAGACCCAATGATATAGAAAAAGCTGTGTCAAAGTCGTGACTGTCTTCCCAGGAAAGGGCGTAAAAGGCACATGGACCTGAAGCTGGATGAGAGCTCATTGGGGTTTCCACATTCTGCGAGGCTTCTGACTTATCCTGGCCATGAGATCTGCCTTCTCCTTCTGTGCTCACAACAATTTGGACAGAGTTCACAAAGGAAGAAACGTAACACCACCACTTGAAAAGACAGCAATCAACTGTAAAGATAAAGGAGCTATTTTTTTTCACCCATCACTTTCATAAAGATAAAACAGACTTTTGATGTTCAAATTGGGTGAGGGATTGATGAAAGGGTACCCTCAAGCCCTGGAAATGTGAACTGGCTCAATGTTTCTAGAAATCAAAATTCAAAAGGTGGCCAATCAATTCATCAGGATAAGTGGAAAGAAATTCAGCCCGAGCAAAGAAATGGACACAAATGCAACCACACCTACAACAAGGAGCACAACCCGTGAGTCACCTCATCATCGTCACAACACTGGCAGAAGGTGACCATCAGTAAGTGGTGCACCGACTGCCCCCTGGCTTGCCAGCCAGGAAGCTGTCCATGGCCACAGCAGCCCAGGTGTGTACTGTAGGCTGGCAGCACACCTGACAGTGACACACACATGCACCTAGGAGTGACACACATGATACCTGGCAGTGACATGCACATGTGCCTGCCTGGCAGCAACACACACATACGCCTGGCAGTGACACACACATATGCCTGGTGGTGACACACGCATACACCTAGTAGTGACACGTGCATATGCCTGGCAGTGACACGCATGTGTGCCCCTGGATGAGGCCCAAACCCAGCAGCACAGGGTTCACCATGCTTTTCTGTTTTCTTCTTCAGGTTCCTCTCTGCTTATCTATTGATTTACTATTTGGGGCATGTACCATATTCTTCTTATAATCTGATCTGTTTTCCTCATTTTCATAAAAGAATGTAATCAGTAAATAGCAAACCAAAGTATTAAAAGAATTAAATTTACTTGATTATTTAAAGTAAAAGAGATTTATGCTTTACAGAGCAGTAAAGATAAACCAGAATTTGTGTCCTGGAAATATACTCTGAAAAAAAACTCCTGATATGTATTATTTTTAAAATTAAAACATGTAAATTAAATCTTAAACTGGTACAGTCAAGATATATTTTCTTAGGTCATCATGATGAGAGAAGTAAGCCCAGTGCAGAAGGACAAATACTGTATCATGTTACTTATATGAAATAAGTATAATATGAAAACTCATACTCAGAAAACAGAATGCAGATTCAGGGGCCAGGGTGTGGCGGGGAGCCAGGGTCCATGCCGGGCAGAGAGGGGCTTTGGCGCGGGTTGATGGAAAGGACAGGGCAGTGGCAGCAGCAGCGTGGCATGGGAACCATGTACCCGAATGCTTCTGGCTCTACTTGTCACCAGAACAAACACTTTTACAACCCCAAGCTGCACAACACAAACAGTGAACGTGAATGTAAACCATGGACGCCAGTTAATAGGACAATTACAGTAATATTGTTTTACCAGTTATAACAAAGATGCCACACTAATCAAACTGTCAATAACACAAAACTGTGCGTGTATGTGGAGGGACACATGGGAACTCTGTTCTCTCTCTGCAATTTTTCTGTTTATCTACAAGTGCTCTAATAGAAAAAAGAAGCTTCCTGAAGTTACTTGCACAGATGCAATGTGTTCATGTAAAATATAAATCTGCAATGCCATGCCTATTTCTATAAAGGTATACAATTTATACTAAACATATTTATTAATTTTTTAAATTTTAAATTTTTTTAAAAAACATTACCACATACAAACACGAACATTCTTACCATATTGTCGTTCCATTCTTGGTATATAATTAATAACGCACAGTAGCATCACACAGTTGTATATTCATCACCATGATCACCTCTCAGAACATTTGCATCAATCCAGAAAAAGAAATAAAAAGAAAAAAGAAAAAAATTCATACATGCCACACCCACAACCTTCCCACTCATCAATCACCAGCATTTCAATGTACTAAATTTATTTTAACATTTGTTCCCTCATTAATCATTTAATTTTAATCTATATGTTCTACTCATCTATCAATAAGGTAGATAAAAGGAGCATCAGACACAAGGTTTTCACAATCACACAGTCACATCGTGAAAGCTATATCATTATACAATCATCTTCAAGAAACATGGCTACTGGAACACAGCTGTACAGTTTCAGGCAGATCCATCCAGCCTCTCCATTACATCGTCATGAAACAGGTGGTATCTATTTAATGCATAAGAATAACCTCCAGGATAACCTCTTGACTCTGTTTGGAATCTCTCAGCCATTGACACTTTGTCTCATTTCACTCTTCCCCTTATGGTAGATGTGTTAGTTAGATTCAGTTGTCAACTTGGCCAGGTGAGCATACCTCTTCTTGTTGCTGCAGACATAAGCCAATGGTACGTGAACCTCATTTGTTGCTAATTACATCTGCAGTCGGCTAGCAGGCATGTCTACTTCAATGAGTGACGTTTGACTTGATTGGCTGGTGCTTAAATGAGAGAACGCAATGTACCACAGCCTAAGCAGCTTGGCATTCCTCATCACAGCACTTGCAGCTCAGCCCAGGCCTTTGGAGAGGGAGAAAGAAGTCACCCTGGGGAAAGTTGTTGGAACCCAAGGGCCTGGAGAGAAGACCAGCAGAGACCATCCTGTGCCTTCCACGTAAGAAAGAGCCTCAGTGGAAAGTTAGCTGCCTTTCCTCTGAAGAACTAACAAAATAAATCCCCTTTTATTAAAAGCCAATCCATCTCTGGTGTGTTGCATTCCCGCAGCTAGCAAACTAGAACAGTAGAGAAGGTATCATCAATCTCTTGATGGTGGGTCTCAGCTCATTCTAGGATTTTGTATCACATTGCCAGGAAGGTCCACACCCCTGGGAGTCATGTCCCATGTAGAGAGGGGGAGGGCAGTGAGTTTGCTTGCTGTGTCAGCTGAGAGAGAGGCCACATCTGAGCAACAGAAGAGGTTCTCTGGGGGTGAGTGACTCTTAGGCCTAATTTTAAGTAGGCTTAGCCTATCCTTTGCAGGGTTAAGTTTCATATGAACAAACCCCAAGATTGGGGGCACAGCCTGTTGCCTTGTTTGTCCCCACTGCTTGTGAGAATATCGAGAATTCTCCACTTGGGGAAGTTGAATTTTCCCCCTTTCTTGCCATTCCCCAAGCAGACTTTGCAAATACTTTTTTATTTACTTAAACACATTTATTTAAGTCCATTTCTTACCTCCATCACTGATGGAGTAACCTAAAAAATACACATATCAGAAGGTTAACATTTACATTAGCAAACCTTGAAATAGTAAATGAGCATCACAGGATTCGAGAATAACACATGTAAATACTTATCGATCTGTAGTAGGAAATAAAGTACCCATTTCCTCTTAACTATTTTTCTAGTTCCTACCATAATTTGATTTCCAAAGATGGAAAGCCAAAGAACAAACACAACTATGAATTGTAACGTGATATAGAGTAAAAACACAGGTGGAAAGTGTACCATAGAAATAACATCAGACTAATAACTAGACAATGTCCATGAGACTATGGGCGTGGGTTGTGTGGCAGGAAGCTGGGGGCCTGTCCCTCTCTTCTGACCACCCAGTGGGAGTGTGAACCTCTGCCCAACGAGGGCCACTGGGAGCAGCAGCCCAGCGGCTTCTCACCAGGAGAGTACAGCGCTCCTGCTCCCTGCGACCTCCCTCAGCTTCCACCAGGACCCTCTCCTGCAGGCTGCTCCTGGGCTCTGGGGCTTGACTGTGGGTTCCCTCAGCACTCAGGAGCTCAGAGTTTCCCCAGACCAACGGGCTTCCTCAGACCCCATCCCCCTTGTCCCTCTGCCTCCACTTGGTCCAGTCCCCTGCCCAGCCCCTGTTCACTCAGCAGCCCAGCCTCTGCCCCTTAGCACCTCCCCACAGGTTGAGGCCCAGGGCTCTCCAGGAGACCCCCTCCTGTCCTCCCTGTCACCTTCTGACCTCTCTGCCCCTCTCTGACCTCCTTGTGTCCCTCTAGGCCCCTGTGTAGCCCCTCAGGCCTTCCTGATCCCTCCAGCCTCCCTGAACCCCTCCTGGACTCCCTGCTCAATTTCCAGCCTCGCTGTCACCCTCCAGTCCCCTCACCCACCTCCAGCCTCCACGCACCCCTCTGGCCTCCCAGGCCCCTACTGGCCTCCCCCCACACTCCTGCATCCCCACCCCATTCCGGGCCTCCATGTCTTCTTGCCCAACCACCTCCCAGGACCAGCACACACCAGCAGCCATGGGAGGAGCTCCTCTAGCCCCAGTACCACCTCGGTGCACCAGGACTCTCTAAAAAGTATAATCCCAGGGTGTCTGGAAGCAATTTCTCCAAACCACATCCCAGTCCAGATGGTCCTGCTGCTCCCAGGCCGCTGAGACTCTCTGCTCTCTGCCCCACCCAATCCATCGTCCCACCAGAGTCCATGCCATGCTCCCCTGTCTCTGGAAGAGTTGCCAAGCTACCCTAATGGACCCTGGATGCTCTTCTTAAAAGCTGGGTGTGTATGTCATTCCTCCTATAAACACCACTGACCCATTGCTCTTGCAACAAAGGCTGACACCCCAGGGCACAAGATGCCCCACCTGGCATGACTGGTCCCATTTGCCCACTCCCCTTGCTCTCCAAGCTGCCAGCATGCTGCTACCTGCCCACCCAGGGTCTCTGTTACCTCCAGCTGATGCCCGCCCCACACCCTCCTCGGAGAGGGCCTCTCACCCCAGCACAGCCTGTCTCCTCATTGCCACAGGCCTGCAACGCATGATGTCTGCTTACACAGAAACACAAAGTGTAGTCTTGTGGCCCAGCCATCCACGCATCTGAGACACAGCCCCTGCCCAGCCTGGCCACTGCCACCTGAGGGGCCCCACGTGACAACACACAACGACATGATACAACACGTGATGGCATGGGCCACTGGCACCCCTCCAAGCCCACAGCGAGCTCCGGGCCTTTAAAGAGCAAATGCTGAGAAACAAATGGCTCAGTAAACATTTGTCTCACTGTTCTACCATTTAAAACCCTGACAGAACATTACAGAGAAACACATTCTGTTAGCAATAGTGTCCACATTTAAAAATGTTTTTATAATGATGTATAAAACCTACTCTGAAATGTTTAGAAAATAAACAGACAGATGGATGGATGGGTGGTGAGATGAAAGAGGGAGAAAGGAAGAGGGAGGGAGAAAGGGATGGCAAATGTGACAAAATATTTAAAATTCATGGGCCTGGGTTTCTGAGTGGGGGGTGTTGGAGTTCTCTCTGTGGGTTTTGTATTATTTTTGAAACTGTCCTCTAAGTTTGAAATGATTTCAAAACACAAAACTGTTTTTTTCAGTGCTTTGTGAGTGTGAACTTAGGGAGTGCACAGCTTGACTTGCAGGGCCCCACACAGTGACCACCCCCGTCACTTTCTCAGGCAGCCTCGGGATGTGTCCTGTAGCCCAAGGAGTGCATGTGGGATGATGATCCCAGGGCCCCCCGTGGGAGCTCGGCTTGCCCCTGGTGCCCGGTGGCCCAGGAGAAGAATGGGTTGCACCACGTCCTCCCTCTGGGGCACGCACCCCACACCCCCTGGCAGGGAGAGGGCAGGGCAGGGCCTTGTCTTACCTTTCTATCTGACCATGGGGTCTGCCTCGAGAGTCTCACACCGCGGACTTTTTGAATTCTTATATGAAATACTAGCTAAGTGGGTATAAGCTTCTTCTGTTCCTGACATAAAACAGTGTAAAATCGGTCGTTAAGTGGTACCCTTGGACGGGTGCAGGGCTTTGTCAACCCACAACACTGACTTATCTATGTCCCCTGTGCTGCAGCTCCCAGAGGCTCCCTGTCCGGGTTGCAGCTATGGGTTCAGGCTGGCAGCCAGGCCCACAGTCCCCCCACTTCCCATCTCCAGACCCATCGACCACTGTCCACCCACTTGCCTAGCCAGGCACAGGAGCTGAGTAGCACAGAGAGGCAGCTGATGGGGAAGTGGATTAGAAGAAGGCTGACAGGAGAGTAGGGGAGAATGGAAGCTCCCTAGGCAGCGTGAAAGTGCTGTACAGGCGAACATACACACCCCTCGGAACTGTGCGACTGCTGCACACACGGCCTCCCACACCCAATGGTACTGTGCGACTTTTGCACATGCAGCATCCCACAACCCTTGGCACCATGTGAGGGCTGCACACACAGCCTCCCACACCCCTGGCTACAGATGACTCACGATGTTCCAAAGTTTATGAAAATGGCGTGGAGGGAATCGGGTTCCTGGGAAATTAACTACTCCTCCTACCAACAGCAAAAGTGTGGGTGGGAGGTGGTGGGGGTGCCAGAGAAACAGGTTAGGATTGTGGTGGAATCAGAGCTGGAAAACAAACCCATTCACGAAAGGGCCCAGGGCTAACTGAGATGAAACCGGAAAACAGAAATAACATTGCAGCATGTTCCCTTACCTAAAACACAGATTTATAATCTGTTAAACTAGTCAAAGAAGTAGTTTATACCAGAATCAACCTGTCATTTAGCTATCACAGAACTGCTTCATTTATGTACAAAACACATAAAGTAGACAACATAATTTTCCAAGGAGATTTTTTTCAATCTATAATTTATACTGAAAAATCTATAATTTTTTCACTCTATGATAATACTGACTTAAATGGTTTGATTCAAATGCTTAATTACTTATGATATTTCATGGAGAGCAGGCAAAGATTCTATAAAACAGTTCTAAAAATACAGATTTGGCTGCTAACCATCATGAACTTTGGACGAAAATACCCCAATTATTTTAATTTCGGGGGTATTTTATTGGAAAGTGCCAAGCATTTTCTAGATTTGATGATGAACCCATGCACACAATAGGGAGAGCGCATGTGCACAACCTCGTTTCTACAATTCAAGGACACTTTGTGCAACTTTACCTTTCCACAGCTCTAGGGTGTTCTTAGCTTAGCTTCCCCAAACCCCAAATTTAAGAAATAGAAAGAGCCCCAGACAGTCTACACATCCACTGACAGTACCATGAACACCACAGAGGGCAGACTAGCCAGCTTGCCAAATGGCAGCCTAAGAGAAAAATAATACACTTACTAAAAAAGTTAATGTGACTGAGATGGCATAAAATCACCAACATGGCAGAATACATTGCCTGGAATGATGTGGTGCCCAGTGACAGTTGGGTTAGGATATGGGGCCACAGGAGCCTCCTTGTGGGGCAACAGTGAGAGGTACATGGGCTCCGCTGCAGGCAGGGCACAAGGGCGGGGTGCAGGGTACCCTGCAGGCAACTGTCCATTCTTGGAGCTGGATGGTCAGATGCACACCTGCGTCACCTGCCCGGCTGATGACACGGCCATGCCTAGGCCAAGGACATGCATTCCCAGGACTCTCCATGGGCCGGCAGGGTGCAGCCTGAAGCATGGGCACCCAAGTGAGCAGGCAATGACAGCCAAGCAAATGGGGACCAACGTCTAAAAAGAGAGTGGCTTGAGAGGTGAGTGTCACCACAAGCAACCATCAAAACAGGCCAGAAGAGTGGACACTCTGCAGGACAAAACCCAATCTCTACAAAAAAGTCAATGCACTGGACATAAAAGGGGTGCCAGAAGGAGATGTTAAGGAAATGAAAAGAATAATAAAAATACAATATGGTCAGTTTATTTGGATCCTGGTATTTTTGTTTTTTAAAAAAGAAACATGGAATACATTTGTGAGGCAATCAGAATACAGCCTGGATTTTAGATGCTATTGGTTGATAATCCTTCTGAGAAGTGTGACCAGAGTTTATTACTATGGAGGATGTCTTTTTTTTCAACTACAGGCCTAAGTATTTTGAGGTAAAGTGACAGGATATCTTTAATATACTCTGAAACGGTTCATACAAATACAGAGCTATTGGTGAAACACTATGGATGTGCTGGTTGGAAGGATGTACTTCCCCTAGAAAAGCCATGTTTATTCTAAGTCCCATTTTGTAAAGACAGAATAATCCCTATTCAGTACTGTATGTAATTAGATCACCTTCCTGGAGATTTAACCCAATCAAGGGTTGTTCTTCAACTGGATTAGGGAAGATGTGTCTCCATTCATTTGAGTGGGTCTGGATTAGTTTCTGAAGTCCTATAAAAGAGGAAACATTTTGGGAGATTCAGAGAGAGCAGAGAATGCTGAAGCACCACGAAGCAGAGAGTCCACGAGCCAGAGACCTTAGGAGATGGAGAAGGAAAACTCTTCCTGGGGAGCTTCATGAAACAGAAAACCAGGAGAGAAAGATAGCAGATGATACTGTGTTCGCCATGTGCCCTTCCATATGAGAGAGGAACCCTGACCATGTTCGCCATGTACCCTTCCTGATGAGAAACTCTGACTGTGTTCACCATGTGCCTTCTCACTTGAGAGAGAAACCCTGAACTGCACCGGCCTTCTTGGACCAAGGTATCTTTCCCTGGATGCCTTAGATTGGACATTTCTAAAGACTTGCTTTAATTGGGATATTTTCTCAGCCTTAAAACTGTAAACTAGCAACTTATTAAATTCCCCTTTTTAAAAGCCATTCTGTTTCTGGTATATTGCATTCCAGCAACTAGCAAACCAGAACAATTGCAAAGCATTAGAGTTACTAAATCGAGGTGAGAGGTGTACAACTATAAACGTACTATTCTTTTTCATCTGTATTTTTCATAATGAAAAAGTTTGAACACTAAAGCAAAATAAAATAAGGGAACCCAGGCAAAATAAAGATCTGGCTTAATGCTCCAGAAGCATCTGAAGCTGTCAAACAGCTGCAAAGAGAATGAGGAGCCACATGCAGGGTGTGTGACAATACAGGGCAGGGGGAGAAACAGTTCATGTTTTGTAATAGAGATGGATAAATTCCCTGCTGAAGTCTCCGACCCGTGTGACAAGGCAAAGCACTGGCTAAACGCACTGAGGCTGTCCAGCCGAGGTGGCAGCACTGCATGGGCAGGGCGTGGGCACGGGGTGGCAGCCTGAGTGGTCAGCAGCACCCTCTCCACCCTCCTGCACCACCCAAAGAACAAACACACACTGAGGTGACAGACCCACTCACCAGGCTGACAGCCCGGAGAGGGGAGACACCGTGGGGGAAGAACACCTGCCTGCCAGCACTGAGTGGCTATATCAGAGCATCTGTGAGAGGACAGATGGGAAGGGCCTGGGTGTGGTGCCCTCCCCAATGCCTGGGCAGAGGCAGGGCCGAGGGGATCAGGGTCTGGAGGGAGGGGCTGCCCGTGCATGGACAATGGGCTTCATGCCACCCTCCTGCCCAGAGAGCTCAGGTGAGAGACCACTTGTGCCTCAGCAGGTGTCTGCTGCGCCCCAAACCCAGGTAACATTGCGGGCAGATGCAGGGGTCCTGGGACAAGACTGCAGGGACACGCAGCACTACATTTATCCATTTCGCCCCCAGGAGCAAACTGGCTCAGAAAACCTACTGTGCTTCCCGCTCATGAACCCAGAGCAAGAAGCAGAGGGGCTGGGTGCAAAGACGGATTACCCTCACGCTGCCACCCGCTCTGCCCACTGCCCTCAGCTGTGGGTCATGGGGACTCCATGGCCACCCAGCTGCCCTCCCAGGGACGTGTCTGGGTGAGTCCCACCACAGTGCCCTCGGCTTAGACAAGCTCTGAGAAAAATAAAATGTACTGTCACAAACGTGTTTTTCCCCCCACATGCACATCCACAGCTCTCATCAGTGAGAAGTGACTCTACTTTGGTCCAACACCCTTTCCTCATCATCCCAGATGGTCGAGCACATGAGGAACCACAAGCCTGTGGCCCACAAGGAATAAATGACCACGCATCACCTTTGACTGGACCTACTGTGCTGGTTTACAAACACATCGCCTCGCAGGAAAGAAATGCTGAAGGGAAATGCCCATTACACTAGCTACGGTGACCCAAAAACAAGTGAAAATCAGATAAAAACAAGGCAGGTTCAGTCTTGAGCTGAAAACAAAAGGATGACCGAAGATATGTCTTATAAGCAAATAACTAAGAAAGGCCACAATAAGTTTCAGGGCAAAGTACTTTAAGAGAGTTTTACAAATGGTATTTCATAATTGTAGAGTCCACTCTGTCAGGAAGATATAATGATTCCAAATTGCCACACACCTTGAAACATAGCCTCAGAGTATGTAAAGCATAATGTATAAAACAGAAGAACTTGTCAAGTCCACCCTTGTCATAATACACCTTGACATTTCTCTCCTCTATGACTGTTAGAATATGCCAATGCCACCAACCACGACAATGATAAAATGGAGGGGTACAGAGTTCCTCATCACCTGGGTGAAAGCCTGAGCCCACTAATGTATCAGGACAGTGCACACAGCAGGTGAACTCATTTTCTTCTAGGTGGCACGTGGAATAGTTTCCAAAAGTGATCATGGTCTGGGCTATTAAGTGAGTGTCAACAAATGCCAAAGGATTAAAATAACTGAAATCAGTGTCAACAAAGTTATTCTGAACCTGGCTTTATGGTATCTGCCAAGACTCCCTGAATCTGTCTTTTTAACAGAAAGCAGATGCATATAATGTTTACATGAATTAAAATGATTGTATTACAATAAAACTTCATTTATATAAACAAATGGCAGGTCTAATTTAGCCCAAAGGCATAGTTTGTCGACTCTTGACTTAGTAGGTGCACGGGTTACAGTGGAATTATGCTAGGACACGATACAAAATATATACCTGGTTATAAATAATATGGTTCTAAACCAATTACAGTATAAATCAGAATTCAGAAGGGAAATTAGAAAATGGACTGAAATAAAAAAAGGATTAATATAACTTGTAGAATACTACCAAAGCACTACTCAGAGAAAAATGAATACCTATAAATACCTGAATTAGAAATTAAAAGGTGAAAATCAGTTATCTATGCTTCTAATGTAGGAAGTTAAAAAGGGATCAGCAAATCAAAACTAAGTAAATAAATATTAAATATACAAAAATAAATTTATCTCCATCTATGAGCAAGAGAGAAAATGAAATACAATAATTTGCAATCACATCAATAAACCAAATACCTCTATTTGCTCTAAAAATGCTGTAGCATATTAAGATATATTAAGAAGATTCCAATGCAAGGATATACCATATATGTATATTAGATTATTCAATAGTGAAAACTTGTCATTTTCCCCAAAATTAACATAGAGATAAAATGAAAAACCAAAAAAAATTCTCAGTAGTTTTAGTAATCGACGTGATTGTTTAAAGTGTATATGGAAACTCAGAAGATCTGGAATCACCAGAATAATTCTGAAGAGGAATCAAGCTAGTTGCATGACCAGGTATCAGGAGCTTTTGCACAGCTCTAGTGAGATGCTGGTTTTGGAGACACGGGGACAGAGGAGGCCCCAGGTCAGAGGTGAGAGAAAAAGCGTCATGATGTGAAAAATGATATTAATCTGGTTCTTTGCCCAACCACACTAAAAATCCCCCCAACACTGAAAGCAGAAAAGATATTTCTTCAACAGAAGATCTTTTATTAACCACTCATTATCACGGGAAAGGAGGAAGGACTCCTGGCCATTGAAAGACCACTGTGAGAAGGGAAAGCTGCACATCTGTTTGTATGGCTGCACTTTCAGGAAAGAAACCAGGGTAGAGGACCATGGATGGAGTCTACTCGTGTGGCTGCCAGGGTTGAGACCCGCTTTCCCTGGACCCAGTGCATGGTGCTGAGGGGAGAACCAGCCAGGCTCCATGCCCCTCAGTGTCCATCGCTGCTGGTTGAGCCATGCTTTGGTCTTTTGTGGTTGCCACCAACACTTGCACACACCGGGGATGGGGACCCCTGCGGCTGTTCTTAAGTAAGGCATTGGGGCTCTTGCTACCCTGCACGTGAGGAGACCACTCCCCCGAGGGGCAGGATGCATCTCTTTGTGACCATTCAGCACAGTGAGCAGGAGGAACTCCACAAAACGAGGCAGCTGAAGGACCAAAAACGGCAAGTGCTGGCCTGTCTGTTGTGATGAGGACATTTCATAGAATTAAATCATGATCACGTCACTGAGGAGGGGAAAACTCGGGCCTGGTTTACAGATGGTTCCACATGATATGCAGGCACCAACCAAAAGTGGACAGCTGCAGCACTACAACCCCTTTCTGGGGTGTCCTTGAAGGACAGTGGTGAGGGGAAATCCTCCCAATGGGCAGAACTTCGAACAGTGTACCTGGTTGTTCATTTTTCTTAGAAGGAGAACTGGCCAGAGTTGCATTTGTATACTAACTTGTGGGCCATTGCTAATGGTTTGGCTGGATAGTCAGGGACTTGGAAAGACCAGAATTGGAAAATTGGTGACAAAGAGGTCTGGGGAAGAAATATGTGGCTAGACCATTCTGAGTGGGCTAAAAACATGAGTATATTTGTGTCCCATGTGAATGCACACCAGGGGGTGAGTTCAGCAGAGGAAGATTTAATAACCAAGTGGATGAGATGACCCATTCTCTGGATACCAGTCAGCCTCTTTCCCCAACAACTCTTGTCATTGCCCAATGGGCTCATGAACAAAGTGATCATGGTGGTAGGGATGGAGGTTATGCTTGGGCTCAGCAACATGGTCTTCCACACACCAAGTTCGACCTGGCTACAGCCACTGCTGAGTGCCCAATCTGCCAGCAGCAGAGACCCATACCCAGCCCCCGATATGGCACCATTACCCGAGGTGACCAGCTGGCTCCATGGTGGCAGGTTGATTACATTGGACCACTCCTTACATGGAAAGGGCAGTGATTTGTTCTAGCTACAATACACCCATACTCTGGGTATGGGTATGCTTTCCTTACATGTAATGCTTCTGCCTAAACTACCATCCATGGGCTTACAGAATGCCTTATCCATCGTCATGGTATTCCACACAGCATTGCTTCTAATGAAGGAACACACTTCACAGCAAATGAAGTGTGGGAATGGGCACATGATTACGGAATTCTCAGGTCTTACCATGTTCCCCATCATCCAGAAGCAGCTGGATTGATAGAATTGTGGAATGGCCTTTTGAAAACTCAATTACGGTGCCAACTAGGTGGCAGTACCTTGAAGGGCTGGGGTAATGTTCTCCAGGAAGCTGTGTATGCTCTGAATCAGTATCTGCTGTATGGTGCTGTTTCTGCCATAGCCAGGATCCATGGGTCCAGGAACCAAGGGGTAGAAATGGGAGTGGCACCATTCACATAACCTCTAGTGATCCACTAGGAAGATTTTTGTTTCCTGTCCCTGTGCCCCTGAGCTCTGCTGGTCTACAGGTTTTAGTTCTAAAAGGGTGAGTGCTTTCACCAGGAGAAACAACACTGAGTCCATTGAACTGGAATCTAAGACAGCCACCTGGTCTCTCTGTACTACTCATGCCCTTGGATCAACAAGGCAAGAAGGGGATTACATTACTGGCCGGGGTAATTGACCCTGACTATCAGGGGGAAATAGGACTGCAACTGCACAACGGAGGTAAAGAAGAGTTTTCCTGGAATATAGGCAATCCCCTAGGGCATCTTTTAGTACTACCGTGATTACAATCAATGGAAAACTGCAACAACCCAATGCAGGCAGGACTACCAGTGGCTCTGAAACTTTAGGAATAAAGATTTGGGTCACCCCACCAGGCAAAAAACCATGGCCAGCTGAAGTGCTTGCTGAGGGTAAAGGGAACATGGAAAGGGTAGTGGAAGAAGGAAGTGATAAATATGAACTACAACCACGTGATCAGTTACAGAAACGAGAACTGTAATGCTGTTTTGTTCATGTTATACTGTAGGTTGTAAGATAATCAAGTTTAGAATGAATATTACCCAAGGATTTGCACGCTTTTCTGGAGAGTTAATGTGTTTCCTGCTATATGCAGGACAGTTGAGTATTGTTAGGTGAAAGAAAAAATGTGTGTTTTATTGCTTTTTATTTAGAAATTAGGTATAGTTTAAGATGAAGATTGTTCTAGTTTGCTAGCTGCTAGAGTGCAACACACCAGAGATGGATTGGCTTTTAAAAAAGGAGGATTTATTTCATTAGTTCTTCAGGGGAAAGGCAGCTAACTTTCAACTGAGTTTCTTTATTACAAGGGAAGGCAAAGGGTGACTTCTGCTGACCTTCTCTCCAGGCCTCTGAGTTCCAACAACTTTCCCCAGGGCGATTTCTTTCTGCATCTCCAAAGGCCTGTACTGAGCTGTAAGTGCAGAGATGAGGTATGCTGAGCTGCTTGGGCTGTGCTACGTTCAGCTCTCTCATGTAAGCACCAGCCAATTAAATCCAACATCATTCATTGCAGCAGGCATGCCTCCTAGCTGACTGCAGATGGAATCAGCAACAGGTGAGGTTCATGTACCATTGGCTCATGTCTACAGCAACAGAACTCCGTGCCTTCACCTGGCCAAGTTGAGGACTGAATCTAACTGCCACAAAGAGCATATTTTTTTCCTAGTCCCTAAGCACCAACAAAAGAACATTATGAGGGAAAGTTGTTCTCTAGCAGGTTTTAAACAGTTTCTGAGTAGAGTAGCTTCAACAATGGTGCTTCTAGAATTTTCCAGTGGACAGGTCAGTGTGGGCCCATCTGTTGTCAGCAGATGCAGTTTCCTATCTCCCCACCCCCTAGTGACCTCTGTGTTATGGAAATTATTTTAAGCCGCACCAAGTGCTGTAAGGGTCAGCTGCTTGGATTGCATGCTTGTTTTTGTTATTGATTGGCTATACTAAGAATGCATTTGCCCACATGAGAGCTGGCCTGTCTCATCTTCTCTGTCTAACCAGTCAATTTGGTCAAAAAACCAAAATCCAAGAGTGAAAATATTGACATGAGAGAATGACTTCTGTCATTAAACATCAGAAAATGGCCACGTCAGGGTTGTGGCTGAAGAGGGTAAAAGAGGCTTGAAAGGAAAGACTCCTCCAACAGAACCTTTTTCATTGTCTTGCCTTTTGATGCACACAAATGATTTACATATCTAAAGCCTCATATGAAAGCAATATTTAAAATTGAATCAAAACAAGCATTAAACCAAATTGCAATTTAAATTGACAACATGACCAGTCAAAAAAAAATCATTTGTGAAAAATAATTTTGATTTACTCTTTTAGCAGAATAAATTTGGAGCAAAAATAAATTTTGAAATTTACTCTAGCATTATATAATTGATAATGTAATCATCAATTGATAGTGGTGTAGTAATTACTAATGTGGTAATCTTAAAACTTTCTTATATATATTGTGGAATAGAGAAACTTAGTACATTTATTCAGTTGTTAGAATCTAGGGCCCTCTCTAGGAGAAGTGAGCCGTGACAGAGAGGGGGGCAAGAGACAGGGTGCTCAGCTGCCATGTTGGGCTTTGATTCCGTCATGCAATAAATGCATGCATATGCACGCAGGGGAATCTGCATGGAATACGTATGAAATAATATTGTTGAATGTGAAATATCTTGGCTGTGATAATCGTGTGGTGTTTAACAGGAAAATGCACCTATTATTATTCTTAGAGAAACTCTGGCACACAAGAATAGAGAGAGATGATAGGGAAAGAAAAAGAGGTAAGTAGGTCAGTAGGCAGAGGACAGTGATAGAGAAGGGTGAATGAGTTGATGATAGTGAGAGAGAGGTAGGCAGGTGATGGGGAGGGAGGCAGGTAGGTAGGTGATAGAGAGAGAGAGAGGCAGGTATGTGGGTGGGTAGATGATAGGGAGAGAGAGAGCTAGGTGAGTAGATGATAGTGAGAAAGAGATAAAGAAATAGGAATGGACTAATGATGGATAAGGAGAGAGGTATAGGCAGATAGGGGGATAGACGACAGCACTTTTTATGAACATCTACTTATGATGACCACTTGTCTCCATTCCTCACTGTGTTTCACATTTGCATAGTGGACTCAAAGTGTTCCAAGCACAATAGCCCAGGGCTGGGAGCAGAGTCCCCCATCTGCTGTTTCCCAGCTCTGGGGCTGGAGGCTGCACATGGACGGGGGTTCCTCACAGAAACACACAGGGATGAAAAAGCTTCTGGAATGACACACCCTCACACTCCCCTCCTCTGTTAAAAGAAAGAAGGAGGAGCAAGAGAAGAGGAGGGAAAGAAACAAGGAAGAAAAGGAAGGGGGAAGATGGAGGAAGGAAAACTAGAGGGTGTCAACTTCGGGTAATAGGAAATATGAGACCCTATGGTGAATTCTTTTGGGGCGTTGGGTGGGAAGAGGGTATGAGATGTGATAATGTTTGGCTAGATCCTTGACAAAAGGGGTCATTTTACTAAGAAATGTATATCAGAAAAATAGCACTTTTAAAATTAACAAAAAAATCTTGCTTTACTTATTGATAACTAATTTAAAAAGTAAGAAAAGCAATCATTTACACTGAGGTATGAAGTGGTTGAAGTCAGCAATGCATCAGAGTATGATTTAGACGGTGGGTGCCACAGGAGTGTGAGCAGCACTGGCCCCAACTGCAGAGGTCAGCTCTCTTGCAGCCAGGAATCCATCCTGAGCCTGGGCAAGGCAAGGAGTAGGCTGAATTCCAGCCTGGCTGCACTCACCAGCCGGGGAGTCCAGGGAAAGGTGGTGCCTTTAACAGACGCTGCGTGGAGAACCTCCTCTTCTCCCCTGGGTGGAGCCCGCATGGTGAGAGTGCCTACAGGAAGGGTCAGAATCGGGGATCCGTTTCAGAGCTGGGTCTCTGGCCCAGGCACAAAGGGAAAAGCCAGGCACTCCCATGGTCCTATGAGGGCCCCCATCTTTGTCCCCTGCCAGATGATGTGAACAGTTCAACAAGTTGCAGGTTCAACTGTCCAGAGCAAGGATGGCACAAACCTGGATGTTGCGGTGCAGCTATCCTCTGAAAATAACCATTTTACAGTATTTCAGTAAGTTTTCATTGGAGCATAAAATATTTAAAGCAAAGTGCACAAATCCTGAGTGAACAGGCTAATGATTTTTTTGCTGAGTGAGCACATCTGCTCAGCCAGCCTCCCATCAGATGAAGAACATTCCAGAGCCCAAGAAGCACCCCAACCCCCATTCTCTGGCCCCCTCTTGGCTTGTGCTCTCAAGACCACCACTCTTTGGCTTTCTGTCACCCTTGATGTGTTGCCTACTCTTAAAGAGGCAGCGTCCTGGAGATTGACCCACAGGACTGCGTGGAGTTGCCAGGTCCTCTTCCCCACTACTGTGGTGTCTTTCACGTGGAAACACACTGCCAAGTGTCCACCGGGTGCTGTCTGGTAAGATGTGTGCATCCCTGTCACACCTTTTGACCAGGGGGAACAGGGTTTGCACCAGTTTGGTTGGAGACGATGCTGCGAAAAGTTTGGGAAGAGGTTGAACCAGTTATCACCACCTGCAGGGCTTGTTCCCAGCATCCTCACATTCTTGTCGACATCTGGTGCTGTCATACTAAAATTTTCTTTCCATGGGCAAGCACTGGAACTGAACCTGGGTCTGTGACAAGGCAGGCAAGTGCTCTGCCTGTTGAGCCACTCTTGCACCGCCCCATAGCTCAGTTTTAACCATCCCGGCTGGTGCAGCAGTAGTACCTTGTTGTTTCAAGGGGTGCATTTTTCTGCAGACAGTGTTAAGCATGTGTTCGTTTTTGGTCCTTTGGCTGTCTCGTTTTGGGGAGTTCCTCTTGCTCACTGTGCTGAATGGTCACAAAGAGATGTATCCTGCCCCTTGGGGGAGGGGTCTCCTTGTGTGCAAGGAAGCAAGTGCACCAATGCCTTCCTTAAGAACAGCCACTGGTGTCCCCACCCCTGGGGTATGCAGGTGTTGGGGGCAACCACCAAAGCACGGCTCACCCAGCAGGGATGGATGCTGAAGGGGCATGGAGCCAGGCTGGTTCCCCCCCCCAACACCACGTGCCGGGTCCAGAGCCAGCACGTCTTGACCCTGGTGGCTGTGGGGGCAGACTCCATCCGTGGTCCTCTGCCCTGGTTCCTTTCCCAAAAGTCCTGCCATACAAAGAGATGCACAGCTTTCCCTTCCCATGGTGATCTTCCAAAAGCCAGTGGTCCTTCCTGCTTTCCCATCATAATGAGTGGTTAAGAAAAGATCTTCTGTTGAAGAAATGTCTTTTCTACTTTCAATGTTGTGAGGATTTTTAGTGTGGTTTGATCAAAGAACCAGATTTATGTCATTTTTTCACAGCACAATCTTTTTTCTCTTGCCTCTGACCCGGGCCCTCCTCTACCCTGTGTCTCCAAAACCAGCATCTCACTAGAGCTGTGCAAAAGCTCCTGATACTTGGTCACTCAACTACCTTGATTATTCTTCAGAATTATTCTGGTGATTCCAGATCTTCTGAGTTTCCATATACATTTTAAACAATCACGTCGATTACCAAAACTGCTGAAAATTTTTTTGGTTTTTCATTTTATCTCTATGTTAATTTTGGGGAAAATGACAAACATATATGGTATATCCTTGCATTGGAATCTTCTTAATATATCTTAATATGCTACAGCATTTTTAGAGCGAATAGAGGTATTTGGTTTATTGATGTGATCGCAAATTATTGTATTTCATTTTCTGTCTTGCTCATAGATGGAGATAAAGTTATTTTTGTATATTTAATATTTATTTCTTTAGTTTTGATTGGCTGATCCCTTTTTAACTTCCTACATTAGAAGCATAGATAACTGATTTTCACCTTTTAATTTCTAATTCAGGTATTTATAAGAATTCATTTTTCTCTGAGTAGTGCTTTGGCAGTATTCTACAAGTTATATTAACCCTTTTTTAGTTCAGTCCCTTTTCTAATTTCCCTTCTGAATTTTGATTTATGCTATAATTAGTTTAGAAACATTATTTATAGCCAAGTATATATTTTGTATTGTGCCCTAGCATAATTCCACTGTAACCCGTGTGCCTATTAAGTCAAGAGATGACAATTTGGCCTTTGGGCCAAATTAGACCTGCTATTTGTTTATACAAATGAAGCTTTATTGTAATACAATCATTTTAATTCATGTAAGCATTATATGCGGCTGCTTTCTGTTAAAAAGACAGATTCAGGCAGTCCTGGCAGATACCATAAAGCCAGGTTCAGAATAACTTTGTTGACACTGATTTCAGTTATTTTAATCCTTTGGCATTTGTTGACACACACTTAATAGCCCAGACCATGATCACTTCTGGAAACTATTCCACGTGCCACCTAGAAGAAAATGAGTTCACCTGCTGTGTGCACTGTTCTGATACATTAGTGGGCTCGGGCTTTCACCCAGGTGATGATGAACTCTGTACCCCTCCATTTTTGTCATTGTCGTGGTTGGTGGCATTGACATTCTAACAGTCATAGAGGAGAGAAATGTCAAGGTGTATCATGACGAGGGTGGACTTGACAAGTTCTTCTGTTTTATACATTATGCTTTACATACTCTGAGGCTATGTTTCAAGGTGTGTGGCAATTTGGAATCATTATATCTTCCTGACAGAGTGGACTCTACAATTATAAAATATCATTTGTAAAACTCTATTAAAGTACTTTACCCTGAAACTTATTGTGGCCTATCTTTCTTAGTTTGTTGCTTATAAGATATATCTTCAGTCATCCTTTTGTTTCCAGCCTTCTCTGTCCTTCTATTCACTGGTATATCTTATAAGCCAAATATAATTAGTATTTGTTTTAGTTTATAAATACTGTCTGATAATCTTTGTCTTAGAATCTTTAGTTCATTTATATCTAATGCAATTGGTATTATAGTTTCATTTGTATCTATGATCTAAGTCTTTGTTTTCTATTATACTACATTCAACTATTTATATTCTTATTGTTTTTCAGTAGTGGTGATTAAAGCCATGAGAATGTTAAATATTTCTTATTCATATTCTAGAAGTTATTGCTTGATGCAATGCTTAACATATTTTTTTATACTTGGAGATATACTGATTTGAAAACATTGCCATCTGTTCAAAATTCAGGATGGATTTTATAACAGCCTTCCCCTAAAGTTCCCACACAAAATGGTTCTCATTTTTCCATATTGTGAAGAGGTCATATAATTTACATTACTCAGCCAGACCTTAGAGAAGGCCAGGGCATGCTGCTGAGTCATTGCCTCAGCTCCCTAAGAAGAATAGGAAGAGTACCGGTCACGTTTCAAAAGGGCTAATTTGGGGATCAATATCAGCAACCTGGTCTTGGGTGATTTTGACTAAATTCTTCAGGAAATGTTAGAATCCTTGGATTCCGTTTGTCTTGCTCAAGACTAAACCTGCTTTGTGTTTGTCTGATTTTCACTTGTTTTGGGGTCATCGTAGCTAGGGTAATGGACATTTCCCTTCAGCATGCCTTTCCTGCGAGGGGATGTGTTTGTAAACCGGCACAGTAGGTCCAGTTGAAGGTGATGTGGGGTCATTTATTCCATGTGGGCTGCAGGTGTTTGGTTCATCAGGACCTCAGCCATCTTGGATGATGAGGAAATGGTGTTGGACCAGAGCAGAGTAACTTCTCACTGATGAGAGCTGTGGATGTGTGTGTGGTTGGCAAACCACTTTTGTGACAGTACATTTTATTTTTCTCAGAATTTGTCTCAGCTGAGGGCCCTGCGGTGGAAATCACCCAGCTCCTGGGAACATGGCCTTGGGAGGTTAGCTGGGTGGCTGCTGAGTCCCAGCGACCAACAGCCGAGGGCAATGGGCAAAGCGGGTAGCAGCATCAGGCCGATCTGACCTTGCACCCAGCCCCTCTGCTTCTGGCTCTGAGGTCGTGAGCGGGAAGCACAGTAGGTTAGCTGAGCCAGTTTGCTCATGGGGGTCAAATGGGTAAATTCAGTGCTGTGTGTCCCTGCAGGCTTATCCCAGGACCCCTGCATGTGCCCGCAATGTTACCTGGGTTTGGGGCATGGCAGAGACCTTCTGAGGCACAAGTGGTCTCTCACCTGAGCTCTCTGGGCATGAGGGTGGCATGAAACCCGTCGCCCATGCACAGGCAGCCCCTCCCTGCAGACCCTGCTCCCCTCGGCCCTGCCTCTGCCCAAGCCTTGGGGCGGGCACCACACCCAGGCACTTCCCGGTCATCCTCTCACAGACGCTCTGACACAGCCACTCAGCACTGGCCATCAGGTGTTCTCCCACCTTGGTGTCTCCCCTCTCCGGGCCGTCGGCCTGGTGAGTGGGCCTGTCACCTCAGGAAGTGTTTGTTCTTTGGGCAGTGCAGGAGGGTGTAGTGGGTGCTGCCAACTGCCCAGGTTGCCACCCCATGCCCACTCCTGGCCCATGCAGCTCTGCCACCTCCGCTGGATGGCCTCGGTGCGTTCAGCCGGTGCTTTGACTTGTCACACGGGTGGGAGACTTCAGCAGGAAATTTATCCATCTCTGTTGCAAAACATGAACTGTTTCTCCCCCTGCCCTGTATTGTGACACATCCTGCATGTGGCTTCTCATTCTCTTTGCAGTTGTTTGACAGCTTCAGGTGCTTCTGGAGCATTAAGCCAGATCTTTATTTTGCCTTGGTTCCCTTATTTTAATTTGCTTTAGTGTTCAAATTTTTCATTATGAAAAATACAGAAGAATAGTACATTTATAGTTGTACACCTCACACCTAGATTTAGTAACTCTAATGCTTTGCCATTGTTCTGGTTTGCTAGTTGCTGGAATGCAATATACCAGAAACAGAAAGGCTTTTAAAAGGGGGAATTTAATAAGTTGCTAGTTTACAGTTTTAAGGCTGAGAAAATGTCCCAATTAAAGCAATTCTATAGAAATGTCCAATCTAAGGCATCCAGGGAAAGATACCTTTGTCCAAGAAGGTCGATGCAGTTCACTCTGCAGAGTGTCCACTCTTCTGGCCTGTTTTGACAGTTGCTTGTGGTGGCACTCACCTCTCAAGCCACCCTGTTTTTGGACGTGGGTCCCCATTTGCTTGGCTGTCATCACCTGCTCACTTGGGTGCCCATGCTTCAGGCTGCACCCTGCCGGCCCATGGAGAGCCCTGGGCATGCACGTCCTTGACCTAGGCTCGGCCGTGTTATCAGCCGGGCAGTTGACACAGCTGTGCATCTGACCACCCAGCTCCAAGAATGAACAGTGGCCTTCAGGGGACCCTGCACCTGGCCCTTGCGCCCTGCCTGCAGCACAGCCCACGTACCTCTCACTGTTGCCCCACATGGTCACTGGGCACCACGTCATTCCAGGCAATGTATTCTGCCGTGTCTGTCATTTTATGCCATCTCAGGCATGTTAACTTTTTTAGTAAGTGTATTATTTTTCTTTTAAAGCTGCTATTTGGCAAGCTGGCTAGTCTGCCCTCTGTGATGTTCATGGTACTGTCAGTGGATGTGTAGACTGTCTATGGTTCTTTCTATTTGTTAAACTTGGGGTTTGGGGAAGCTTAGCTAAGAACACCCTAGAGCTGTGGAAAGGTAAAGTCGTGCAAAGTGTCCTTGAATTGTAGAAAAGAGGTCGTGCACATGTGCTCTCCCTACTGTGTGCATGGGTTCATCATTAAATCTAGAAAATGCTTGGCACTTTCAAATAAAATAGCACAGAACTTAAAATAATTGGGGTATTTTCATCCAAAGTTCATGATGGTTAGCAGCCAAATCTGTATTTATTTTTAGAACTGTTTTATAGAATCTTGGGCTGCCCTCCATGAAATATCATAAGTAATTAAGCATTTGAATCAAACTGTTTAAGTCAGTATTATCATAGAGTGAAAAAATTATAGATTTTTCAGTATAAATTATAGATTGAAAAAATCTCCTTGGAAAATTATGTTGTCTACTTTATGTGTTTTGTACATAAATGAAGCAGTTCTGTGATAGCTAATGACAGGTTGATTCTGGTATAAACTACTTCTTTGACTAGTTTAACAGATTATGAATCTGTGTTTTAGGTGAGGGAACATGCTGCAATGTTATTTCTGTCTTCCATTTTCGTCTCAATGAGCCCTGGGCCCTTTTGTGAATGGGTTTGTTTTCCAGCTCTGGTTCCACCATGATCCAAACCTGTTTCTCTGGCACCCCCACCACCTCCCACCCACACTTTTGCTGTTGGTAAGAGGAGTATTTAATTTCCCAGGAACCCGATTCCCTCCACGCCATTTTCATAAACTTTGGAACATCGTGAGTCATCTGTAGCCAGGAGTGTGGGAGGCTGTGTGTGCAGCACTCGCACAGTGTCAAGGGGTGTGGGAGGTCACGTGTGCACCACTCACACAGTGCCAAGAGGTGTGGGAATTCGCATGTGCAGCACTTGCACTGTGTCAAGGGCTCTTCTCTTCTCCCCTGATCCCCTGTCAGCCTTCTTCTCCTCCACTTCCCTGTCAGCTGCCTCTCTAGCCTACTCAGCTCCTGGGCCTGGGTAGGCAAGTGGGGTACAGTGGCCAATGGGTCTGGAGACAGGAAGTGGAAAGGCCATGGGCCTGGCTGCCAGCCTGGGGTGCCCTGCCCTTCCTCCTGACCCCATAGCTGCAACCCGGGCAGGGAGCCTCTGGGAGCTGCAGCACAGGAGACGTAGATAAGTCAGTGTCTTGGGCTGAAGACCTGCACCTACCCAAGGGCACCCCTTAATGACCGATTTTGCACTGTGTTATCTCAGGAGCAAAAGAAGCTAATACCCATTCAGCTTGTATTTCAGATGAGAATTCCACTAGTCCGTGGTATGAAACTCTCGAGGCAGACCCCATGGTGAGATAGAAAGGTAAGACAAGGCCCTGCCCTGCCCTCTACCTGCCATTGGGTGTGGGGTGCATAGCCCAGAGGGAGGACACGGTGCAACCCCTTCTTCTCCTGGGCCACTGGGCACCAGGGTCCAGCCGAACACCCGCAGGGGTGCCCTGGGCTTGCTGCCCCACATGCACTCCTGGGGCTGCAGGACACATCCCGAGGCTGCCTGAGAAAATGAGGGGGTTGGTCACTGTGTGGGGACCTGCAAGCCAAGCCAGGCACACCCTGAGTTTACACTCACAAAGCACTGAAAAATAACAGTTTTGTGTTTTGAAATCATTTCAAACAAAGAGGACAGTTGCAAAAATAATACAAAACTCACAGAGAGAACTCCAACACCCCCACCCAGAGACCCAGGCCCATGAATTTTAAATATTTTGCCACATTTGCCATCCCTTTCTCCCTCCCTCTTCCTTTCTCCCTCTTTCATCTCACCATCCATCCATCCATCTCTCTGCTTATTTTCTAAACATTTCAGAGAAGCTTGTATACATCACTAAAAAAGCATTTTTAAACGTGGACACTATTGCTACCAGAATGTTTCTCTGTAATGTTCTGTCAGGGTGTTAATTTGTATAACAGTGAGAAAAATGTTTTCTGAGCCATTTCTTTCTCAGCATTTGCTCTTTAAGAGCCTGGAGCTCCCCGTGGGCTTGGAGGGGTGCCAGCGGCCCGTGCCATCATGTGTTGTATCATGTCATTGTGTGTCGTCACGTGGGGCCCCTTGGGTGGAAGTGGCCAAGCTGGGCAAGGGCTGTGTCTTGGATAAGTGGATGTCTGGGCCACAAGACTGCACTTTGGTTGTGTGTCTGTGTAAGCAGACACCATGTGTTACAGGCAGGCCTGCGGCAATGAGGAGACAGGCTGTGTTGGGGTGAGGGGCCTTCTCTGAGGAGGGTTTGTGGTGGGCACCGGCTGGAGGGAACAGAGACCCTGGATGGGCAGGTAGCAGCATGCTGGCAGCTTGGAGAGCAAGGAGAGTGGGCAGATGGGACCAGTCATGCCAGGTGGGGCGACTTGTGCCCTTGGGTGTCAGCCTTTATTGCAATGGGCAAGTGGTGTTTTTAGGAGGAGTGACATACACACCAAGAATTTAAGAAGAACATCCAGGGTCCATTAGGGATGCTTGGTGACTCTTTCAGAGACAGGGGAGCATGGCATGGACTCTGGTGGGACGATGGACTGGGTGGGGTGGAGAGCAGAGAGAATTAGCAGCCTAGAAGAGGCAGG